>JARQWZ010007057.1:2500-7500 GCA_033150135.1 Gobio occitaniae
CTTTGGTTAAATAGTGTTTTAATTATAGATGACCTGCTAATATTCATATATTCTACTTTATTTCTGCTCTTTAGACTCTCATTAAAGGAGAAGAGGAACGGAGGTTCTTACCGTGAGTGCGCGCGCCGCGGTGACTGCGCTCCGTCCGTTCATCCCGCATTTAAACTTCACTTATCTCCCGTGCGCGCTCCCGCGACGTCAGCGCCGGCCGTCACATCAAGGCCGGTCCCGCGAGTGACGCTCCCGCGGACGCTCTGACGTCTGCGCTCTCCCTGCTGACGTGTTTCATCCATACCCTCATTTACATATTATACACATGATTACACGTGTGTTTACTTTATTAAAACTAATATAGTTGCATACAGTGTACATACATGTACTATATATGTAACATATACACTGATCAGGCATAACATTATGACCAGTGAATAACGCTGATGATCTCTGTTAGTGGGTGGGATATATTAGGCAGCAAGTGAACATTTCGTCCTCAGAGTTGATGTGTTAGAAGCAGGAAAAATGGGCAAGCGTAAGGATTTGAGTGAGTTTGACAAGGGCCAAATTGTGACAGCTAGACGACTGGGTCAGAGCATCTCCAGAACTGCAGCTCTTGTGGGTGTTCATGGGCGGCCGAGGCTCATTGATGGCCCGCCTCGCGACTTACAGGACTTAAACAATCTGCTGCTAACATCTTGGTGCCAGATCCCACAGCACACCTTCAGGGGTCTAGAGGAGTCCCTCAGAGACGGGTCAGGGGACCAACACAATATTAGGTCATAATGTTATGCCTGATCAGTGTGAATATCAAATGTCTTCTTGAGTGAAATATGACCTGCACTGTCTGAAGATCATGAAATCAGTTTATTGAGTCACTGTAAATACTGTGTGTGTGATTTTTCATGATTTTATTAATTTATAAGATTTTTCATGATTTTATTAATTTCTACGATTTTATTCATTTCTATGATTTTATTCATTTCTACGATTTTATTCATTTCTATGATTTTATTCATTTCTATGATTTTTCATGATTTTATCCATTTCTATGATTTTATTATTTTATTCATTTCTATGATATTTCTTGATTTTATCCATTTCTATGATTTTATTCATTGCTGTGATTTTATTCATTTCTATGATTTTATTATTTTATTCATTTCTATCATATTTCTTGATTTTATCCATTTCTATGATTTTATTCATTGCTGTGATTTTATTCATTTCTATGATATTTCTTGATTTGATCCATTTCTATGATTTTATTCACTTATATTATTTTTCATGATTTTATTCATTTCTGAGATTTGTCTTTTTTTTCATTTCTATGATTTTATTCATTTCAATGATTTTTCGTGATTTTATTCTTTTCTATTTTTCATGATTTTATTCATTTAAATTATTTTCATGATTTTATTCATTTCTATGATTTTTCATGATTTTATTCATTTCAATGATTTTATTCACTTCTATGATTTTTCATGATTTTATTATTTCTATGATTTTTCATGATTTTTTTATTTATTTCTATGATATTTCTTGATTTTATTCATTTCTATTATTTTATTAATTTCTATGATTTTTCATGATTTTATTCATTTCTATGATTTTATTCATTGATGTGATTTTATTCATTTCTATTATTTTTCATGATTTTATTCATTTCTGAGATTTTTCATGATTTTTTTTTTCATTTCTATTATTTTATTCATTTAAATGATTTTCATATTTTATTATTTCTATGGTTTTTTTCATGATTTTGTTTTATTTCTATGATATTTCTTGATTTTATTAATGATTTTTCATGATTTTATTCATTTCTACGATTTTATTCCTTTCTATGATTTTATTATTTTATTCATTTCTATGATTTTATTCATTTCTATGATTTTATTCATTTCTATGATTTTTCATGATTTTATTCATTTCTATGATTTTATTCATTGCTGTGATTTTATTCATTTCTATTATTTTTCATGATTTTATTCATTTCTGAGATTTTTCATGATTTTTTTTTTCATTTCTATGATTTTATTCATTTCAATGTTTTTTCATGATTTTATTATTTTCTATGATTTTTCATGATTTTACTCATTTCTATGATTTTATTCACTTCTATGATTTTTCATGATTTTATTATTTCTGATTTTTTTTTCCATTTCTATGATATTTCTTGATTTTATTCATTTCTATGATTTTATTCATTTCTATGATTTTTCATGATTTTATCCATTTCTATGATTTTATTCATTGCTGTGATTTTATTCATTTCTATTATTTTTCATGATTTTATTCATTTCTGAGATTTTTCATGATTTTTTTTATTTCTATGATTTTATTCATTTCTGAGATTTTTCGTGATTTTATTCTTTTCTATTTTTCATGATTTTATTCATTTAAATTATTTTTCATGATTTTATTCATTTCTATGATTTTATTATTTCTATGATCTTTCATTATTTTTTTTGTTTCATTTCTATGATATTTCTTGATTTTATTCATTTCTATGATTTTATTATTTTATTCATTTCTATGTTTTTTCATGATTTTATTCATTTCTATGATTTTATTCATTGCTGTGATTTTATTCATTTCTATTATTTTTCATGATTTTATTCATTTCTGAGATTTTTCATGATTTTTTTTTTCATTTCTATAATTTTATTAATTTCAATGATTTTCATGATTTTATTCTTTTCTATTTTTCATGATTTTATTAATTTATAAGATTTTTCATGATTTTATTCATTTCTACTATTTTATTTATTTCTATGATTTTATTCCTTTCTATGATTTTTCTTGATTTTATTCATTTCCACGATTTTTTATTTTATTCATTTCTATGATTTTTCATGATTTTATTCACTTCTATGATTTTTCATGATTTTATTATTTCTATTTTTCATGATTTTTTTCTTTTCTATGATATTTCTTGATTTTATTCATTTCTATGATTTTATTCATTTCTATTATTTTTTATGATTTTATTCATTTCTGAGATTTTTCATGATTTTTTTTCATTTCTATGATTTTATTCATTTCAATGTTTTTTCATGATTTTATTCTTTGCTATGATTTTTCATGATTTTACTCATTTCTATGATTTTATTCACTTCTATGATTTTTCATGATTTTATTATTTCAGTTTTTTTTCCCATTTCTATGATATTTCTTGATTTTATTAATTTCTATGATTTGATGGATGGACGGACGGACGGACGGGTGGGTGGATGGATGGATGGACGGACGGACGGACGGACGGGTGGGTGGATGGATGGATGGACGGGTGGGTGGATGGATGGATGGATGGACGGACGGATGGACGGGTGGGTGGATGGATGGACGGACGGGTGAATGGATGGATGGATGGACGGGTGGATGGATGGATGGGTGAATGGATGAATCGACGGGTGGATGGATGGATGGGTGGATGGGTGGATGGACGGACGGGTGGGTGGGTGGATGGATGGACGGACGGGTGGGTGGGTGGATGGATGGACGGACGGGTGGGTGGATGGATGGACGGACGGGTGAATGGATGGATGGATGGATGGATGGGTGGGTGGGTGGATGGACGGACGGATGGACGGGTGGATGGACGGACGGACGGGTGGATGGATGGGTGGGTGGGTGGGTGGGTGGATGGATGGGTCGGTGGGTGTGTTGGTGGGTGGATGGACGGACGGGTGGATGGGTGGGTGGATGGACGGGTGGATGGATGGATGGGTGAATGGATGAATCGACGGGTGGATGGATGGATGGGTGGATGGACGGACGGGTGGGTGGGTGGGTGGATGGATGGACGGACGGGTGGGTGGATGGATGGACGGACGGGTGAATGGATGGATGGATGGGTGGGTGGGTGGATGGACGGACGGATGGACGGGTGGATGGATGGACGGACGGGTGGATGGATGGGTGGGTGGGTGGGTGGGTGGATGGATGGGTCGGTGGGTGTGTTGGTGGGTGGATGGACGGACGGGTGGATGGGTGGATGGATGGATGGATGGGTGGATGGATGGATGGATGGGTGGGTGTATGGATGGGTGGGTGGGTTGGGTGGGTGGATGGATCGATGGGTGGGTGGTTATATGGATGGATGGACGGGTGGATGTATGAATGGATGGATGGGTGGAGGGATAGATGAATGGACGGACGGGTGGATGGATGGATGGATGAATGGGTGGTTGGGTGGGTGGGTGGGTGGATGGATGGATGGATGGATGGATGATGGGTTGATGGATGGATGGATGGATGGATGGATGGGTTGATGGATGGATGGATGGATGATGGATGGATGGATGGACGGGTGGATGGATGGATGGACAGGTGGATGGATGGACGGACGGATGGACGGACGGACGGACGGGTGGATGGATGGATGGACGGACGGGTGGATGGATGGATGGATGGATGAGTGGATGGATGGATGGATGGATGGATGGACGGACGGGTGGATGGATGGATGGATGGGTGGGTGGATGGATGGTTCGGTGGGTGTGTTGGTGGGTGGATGGATGGACGGACGGGTGGGTGGATGGATGGGTGGGTGGGTGGATGGGTGGATGGGTGGGTGGGTGGGTGGATGGGTGGGTGGGTGGGTGGATGGACGGACGGGTGGATGGATGGGTGGGTGGGTGGGTGGGTGGATGGACGGACGGGTGGATGGATGGGTGGATGGATGGATGGGTGGATGGATGGACGGGTGGATGGATGGGTGGATGAATGGATGGATGGATGGATTAATGGACGGGTGGATGGATGGGTGGATGGACGGGTGGATGGATGGATGGATGAATGGGTGGATGGATGGGTGGATGGATGGATGGATGGATGGGTGGATGGATGGATGATGGATGGGTGAATGGATGGATGGATGGGTGGTTGGGTGGGTGGATGGATCGATGGGTGGGTGGGTATATGGATGGATGGACGGGTGGATGTATGAATGGATGGATGGGTGGAGGGATGGATGAATGGACGGACGGGTGGATGGATGGATG
>JARQWZ010007057.1:12500-25000 GCA_033150135.1 Gobio occitaniae
AATTTGCATAATGCCCGCCTCTGGTCCTGATTGGCTGAACAGTGTCTCTTAGCACCGCCCTCACTCACTGTAGTTAATTTGCATAATGCCCGACTCTGGTCCTGATTGGCTGAACAGCGTCTCTTAACCCCGCCCTCACTCACTGTAGTTCATTTGCATAATGCCCGCCTCTGGTCCTGATTGGCTGAACAGTGTCCCTTAGCCCCGCCCTCACTCACTGTAGTTAATTTGCATAATGCCCTCCTCTGGTCCTGATTGGCTGAACAGCGTCTCTTAGCCCCACCCTCACTCACTGTAGTTAATTTGCATAATGCCCTCCTCTGGTCCTGATTGGCTGAACAGCGTCTCTTAGCCCCACCCTCACTCACTGTAGTTAATTTGCATAATGCCCTCCTCTGGTCCTGATTGGCTGAACGGCGTCTCTTAGCCCCACCCTCACTCACTGTAGTTAATTTGCATAATGCCCTCCTCTGGTCCTGATTGGCTGAACGGCGTCTCTTAGCCCCGCCCTCACTCACTGTAGTTAAGTTGCATAATGCCCGCCTCTGGTCCTGATTGGCTGAACAGTGTCCCTTAGCCCCGCCCTCACTCACTGTAGTTAATTTGCATAATGCCCTCCTCTGGTCCTGATTGGCTGAACAGCGTCTCTTAGCCCCGCCCTCACTCACTGTAGTTAATTTGCATAATGCCCTCCTCTGGTCCTGATTGGCTGAGCAGCGTCTCTTAGCCCCACCCTCACTCACTGTAGTTAATTTGCATAATGCCTGCCTCTGGTCCTGATTGGCTGAACAGCGTCTCTTAGCCCCACCCTCACTCACTGTAGTTAATTTGCATAATGCCCTCCTCTGGTCCTGATTGGCTGAGCAGCGTCTCTTAGCCCCACCCTCACTCACTGTAGTTAATTTGCATAATGCCCTCCTCTGGTCCTGATTGGCTGAGCAGCGTCTCTTAGCCCCGCCCTCACTCACTGTAGTTAATTTGCATAATGCCCTCCTCTGGTCCTGATTGGCTGAGTAGCGTCTCTTAGCCCCACCCTCACTCACTGTAGTTAATTTGCATAATGCCCGCCTCTGGTCCTGATTGGCTGAACAGCGTCTCTTAGCCCCACCCTCACTCACTGTAGTTAATTTGCATAATGCCCGCCTCTGGTCCTGATTGGCTGAAAAGCGTCTCTTAGCCCCACCCTCACTCACTGTAGTTAATTTGCATAATGCCCGCCTCTGGTCCTGATTGGCTGAACAGTGTCTCTTAGCCCCGCCCTCACTCACTGTAGTTAATTTGCATAATGCCCGCCTCTGGTCGTGATTGGCTGAACAGCGTCTCTTAGCCCCGCCCTCACACACTGTAGTTAATTTGCATAATGCCCGCCTCTGGTCGTGATTGGCTGAACAATAGCCCCGCCCTCAGGAGACGCTGTTTTCTGCTGAGATTCAGATATGATAATGAGCGCTTGCTTTCTGACCAATCACAGCAGAGCAGCTCTCTTGGAGGCGGAGCTCAGACTGAATGTTGGAGTGAGTGTGTTTGAGCTGAAGCAGGAGGAGACGCCAGAGCAACATCAGACATCAAAATAATAACTCATCAGTTTGTGAATCCCTGTATTAATGTGTGTGTGTGTGTGTTTGTGTGTGTGTGTGTGTCTGCTTCTGTTAAACGTTATGGACATCTCATTATTTCACTGACAAAACTTCTGACATTTCACACCGTGTTTGTGATAAAGATGACAGCACACTGTGTGTAGTAAACATGGTGTATTCTGTTCTGATTCGCAGAGGATCATTTCTCAACTCTGATTGGTCAGGAGAGACTTTGTGTAGTGTGTCTGGTCTCTGATTGGCTGTTGTTTTGTCTTCCAGCATGGCCGCCTCAGTGAAGGTAGCGGTGAGAGTCCGGCCCTTCAACTCCCGCGAAAACAGCCGAGATGCTAAATGTGTCATACAGATGCAGGGAAACACCACCTGTGAGCACACACACACACACACACACACACACACACACACTCACACACACACGCCTCCAATGGCAACTTAAAAAAAAAATTTTTTTTAAAGCTCCTAAAGGAAAAAGCGACGTGATGCATTGCTTCCCAAATATTTTTGGCTTGTTTTCCCCAGTAGAAAAACACTCACCTAAAGGATTATTAGGAACACACACTAATACTGTGTTTGACCCTTTCGCCTTCAGAACTGCCTTAATTATACGTGGCATTGATTCCACAAGGTGCTGAAAGCATTCTTTAGAAATGTTGGCCCATATTGATAGGAGAGCATCTTGCAGTTGATGGAGATTTGTGGGATGCACATCCAGGGCACATCCAAGCTTGAAACTTTCTCTGCAACTACACAAACTTAGTGCCGGTCACATTGAAAGTTCCCTCGCTAAGCGCTGCATAATATCATTGCGCTGCTGCAGCCATGCTACGGCCGCGAAGATCCGCGACTATTGCGCAGGAATGAGAAAGTAGTTCTAGCCATATCGGTGTAGAAAATCACAACTTTTCATTTTCAGTTGGTCTTAGCACACGATGTAACTGTAGAAGAGTCAAGTTTTAAATAGGAAAAATATTGAAAGTGTCTTTGGTCATTTCTTGAATGAGATGCTAATGGACTGATCAGAATCAATGATGTATGCTAAGCTATGCTAAAAGTGCTACCGCCAGATACAAAGATCGGCTGAATGGATTCAAAAACGGTAAAACTCAACTATTTAACTCTAGGGGACTTGTAAAATGAGCCTATTTTCAAAAAAAGTGGAGTGTTCCTTTAAGTAGCACCAAAACATTGCTGAGCTAGAACAGGGCTAGAAGTAAGAACCGATTACGTCAGGCGCTGGGGGCGGAGTCAACAAGACCAAACCAAACATGAGATCCGCCATTGTTGAAATAGCAGCTAATGGAGCTAACAGCTGCTGCTCGTTTGTAATCTCCGTCTATACAAATGACGGCGAGCTGCAGGAATGCGTTGGATTCGCTGTGTTTTCGTTGTGTTTTGATGCCGATGTAGATCAGACGCCCCGGAGGAAAAACCTCCATAAAAACGGACAGAGACTGAATGACGGTCGGCTAAATCGCACAAAATGCTTGTCCTTTACTGAAAATCATCCAATATCCTTTTTATGTTTTAAAATAAGTGCATCAAAATATCCATAAAAACAAAATTGTATTGTATTTAACACAATTGTATGCATTTGAAATATAGAGATGGGTTCTGTTTTAATGTAGGCCTACCCAAGTGTACCTAAAATAAAGATTTTAATATACAGGTTTGTGGCTCTGAATTTCTTTTTAATTGCCCACTTGTAAACTCATGTTCACTGTTCTTTTTTATAAATATAGTAGGCTATTTGAATTAAATCTATATTCATTGAGTTGAATCGAAATTGAATCGAGAATCGAATCGAATCGGAACATCTGAATCGATACCCAGCCCTACTCCTTATGCTTTTGATTCACTCATGCGTTTTTTTTTAATATCATACGTGGATCGGTGTGCGCAGCGCCTGGTGTGTGTGTGTGTGTGTGTGTGTTTCCCGCTCCAGGGTTGCCAGGTTTTCACAACAAAACCCGCCCAATTGCTACTCAAAACGAGCCCAATCGTGTTTCAGGGGGGCTTCCCCGGTAAAAATCACATTTGGGGGTAAAATATGTGTTTTTTTGGCATGGAAAAGCAATTATTATTATTTTTTTGCACTCTGCGCAAAAGTTCAGTTAAGAAATAGTTTGTTTTAAAACTTTGGTGTAGGCCTGTAGCCTGTATATTTTTATTTATATAATTAGGCCCATTAATTCGTTTAATCTTACAGCATTTTTTTTTGTACATTTGATATAAGCCAATTTAAATTAATCCTACGCGCTGCGCAAAAATCAGTTACAAGAATGTTGACCTAATAGTTAATTTACTTTTAAAACGTTTGTGGATTTTGTATATTTTAGTTTATATAGCCTACATTTTATTTATAATATTAGGCCCATTTATTCATTTAATTTTACAGCAGTTTGTGTGTACAATGGATGGATAGAAGCCAATTTACATTTTAGTTCACCAATCACAATTCTGGCCTAATAGTTAATTTACTTTTAAAACTTTTATGTATATTTTTGTTTATATAATTTTTATTTATATTATTAGGCCCATTTATTCGTTTAATTTTACAGGACTTTTTGTGACTAGCCTACTTTTGTTATTTGAAATAAAACATTTCTATTTGAAAAATGTTGTTGTTGCTCAGTTCTTTAGGAGGTAAGGCTGTGGTCTTAGCTAAAAGTGATATACATGTAGATTTTTTCCTTTTTTGGAGCGAGCGGGGGGGGGGGGGGCGATATGCTCTGACTCACACACACACACACACACACACACACACACACACACACACACACACACACACACACACACACACACACACAATCCATTTATTATTACCATTTATGTGCAGATATTCTGGAATGTCAGCTCATATTGTCTGTGTGTGTGTCTCCTTGTGTGTGTGTGTGTCTCTGTGTGTGTGTGTGTCGCTCTCCTCTCAGGCATCTGGAACCCCAAACAGCCCAAAGAAGCAGCCAAGAACTTCAGCTTTGACTATTCCTACTGGTCTCACAGCACGGTAAGATCCTGCCCCTGTGTGCTTCTGTCCCCTGCGCTTCCTGAGCTAACTGTCCTGTGTGTGTATGTGTGTGTGTATGTGTGTGTGTGTGTGTGTGTGTGTGTGTGTGTGTGCAGGAGGAGGACCCGGCGTTCGCGTCCCAGCGCCAGGTGTATCTGGACATCGGGGAGGAGATGCTGCTTCACGCCTTCGAGGGATACAACGTCTGTATATTCGCCTACGGTCAGACTGGAGCCGGAAAATCCTACACCATGATGGGGAAACAAGAGCCTGGACAACAAGGCATCATCCCTCAGGTACACACACACACACACACACACACACACACACACACACACACACACACACACACACACACACACACACACACACACACACACACACACACACACACACACACTGCCCCTACCCCTAAACCTACCCATCTCACACACACACACACACACACACACACACACACACTGCCCCTACCCCTAAACCTACCCATCTCACACACACACACACACACACACACACTGCCCCTAAACCTACCCATCTCACACACACACACACACACACACACTGCCCCTACCCCTAAACCTACCCATCTCACACACACACACACACACACACACTCACACACTGCCCCTACCCCTAAACCTACCCATCTCACACACACACACACACACACACACACACACACACACACACACACACACACACACACACACACTGCCCCTACCCCTAAACCTACCCATCTCAGACACACACACACACACACACACACACACACACACACACACACACACACACACACACACACACACACACACACACACACACACACACACACACACACACACACACACACACACTGCCCCTACCCCTAAACCTACCCATCTCACACACACACACACACACACACACACACACACACACACACACACACACACACACACACACTGCCCCTACCCCTAAACCTACCCATCTCACACACACACACACACACACACACACACACACACACACACACACACACACACACACACACACACACACACACTGCCCCTACCCCTAAACCTACCCATCTCTCACACACACACACACACACACACACTCACACACTGCCCCTACCCCTAAACCTACCCATCTCACACACACACACACACACACACACACACACACTCACACACACACACTGCCCCTACCCCTAAACCTACCCATCTCTCACACACACACACACACACACACACACACACACACACACACTCACACTCACACACTGCCCCTACCCCTAAACCTACCCATCTCACACACACACACACACACACACACTGCCCCTACCCCTAAACCTACCCATCTCACACACACACACACACACACACTGCCCCTACCCCTAAACCTACCCATCTCACACACACACACACACACACACACACACACACACACACACACTGCCCCTAAACCTACCCATCTCACACACACACACACACACACACACACACACACACACACACACACACACACACACACACACACACACACACTGCCCCTACCCCTAAACCTACCCATCTCACACACACACACACACACACACACACTCACACACACTCACTCACTCCTGCGTGTGTTTAATGAGTGTGTTTGTTCTCTCTGCAGATGTGTGAGGATCTGTTCAAGCGCACCAGTGAGAGCGTCGACCCGGAGCTGTCCTTCTCCGTAGAGGTGTGGCTTCACTGACCTCTGACTGCAGGATGACCAATGAGATCTCTCTGTGTTAACTGTGTGTGTGTGTGCAGGTGTCCTTTATGGAGATCTACTGTGAGCGTGTGCGAGATCTGCTGAACCCCAAGAGTAAAGGAGCGCTGCGTGTGCGGGAACATCCCATAATGGGCCCGTACGTCGAGGACCTGTCCAAGCTCGCTGTGACCTCCTTCCGGGACATCAGAGACCTCATGGACTCGGGGAACAAGGCCCGGTACGTGTCATCCGCGTGTTCACACGCGTGTTACTCTCGTGTTCAGAGGAAATGTTCCTCAACGTGCCTCTGATTGGTTGATCAGGACGGTGGCGGCGACTAACATGAATGAGACGAGCAGCCGATCACACGCCGTCTTCACCATCGTCTTCACTCAGCACCGCAGAGATCAGCTGACCGGCCTCGACACAGAGAAGGTGTGTGTGTGTGTCACTGCTGTGTGTGTCACATGTTCTCTGGCGTGTGCATGTGATTTCTGTGTGTCACGTGTTCTCTGGCGTGTGCTTTTGATTTCTGTGTGTCACGTGTTCTCTGGCGTGTGATTTCTGTGTGTCCCGTGTTCTCTAGCGTGTGTGTGTGTGTGATTTCTGTGTGTCACGTGTTCTCTGGTGTGTGCATGTGATTCTGTGTGTCACGTGTTCTCTGGCGTGTGCATGTGATTTCTGTGTGTCACGTGTTCTCTAGCGTGTGCGTGTGATTTCTGTGTGTCACGTGTTCTCTGGCGTGTGCTTGTGATTTCTGTGTGTCACGTGTTCTCTGGCGTGTGATTTCTGTGTGTCCCGTGTTCTCTAGCGTGTGTGTGTGTGTGTGTGTGATTTCTGTGTGTCACGTGTTCTCTGGTGTGTGCATGTGATTCTGTGTGTCACGTGTTCTCTGGCGTGTGCATGTGATTTCTGTGTGTCACGTGTTCTCTAGCGTGTGCGTGTGATTTCTGTGTGTCACGTGTTCTCTGGTGTGTGCATGTGATTCTGTGTGTCACGTGTTCTCTGGCGTGTGCATGTGATTTGTGTGTGTCACGTGTTCTCTAGCATGTGCGTGTGATTTCTGTGTGTCCCGTGTTCTCTAGCGTGTGTGTGTGTGATTTCTGTGTGTCACGTGTTCTCTGGTGTGTGCATGTGATTCTGTGTGTCACGTGTTCTCTGGCGTGTGCATGTGATTTCTGTGTGTCACGTGTTCTCTAGCGTGTACGTGTGATTTCTGTGTGTCCCGTGTTCTCTAGCGTGTGTGTGTGATTTCTGTGTGTCACGTGTTCTCTGGCGTGTGCATGTGATTTCTGTATGTCACATGTTCTCTGGCGTGTGCTTGTGATTTCTGCGTGTCACGTGTTCTCTGGCGTGTGCATGTGATTTCTGTGTGTCACGTGTTATCTGGCGTGTGATTTCTGTGTGTCAAGTGTTCTCTGGTGTGTGCATGTGATTCTGTGTGTCACGTGTTCTCTGGCGTGTGCATGTGATTTCTGTGTGTCACGTGTTCTCTAGCGTGTGCGTGTGATTTCTGTGTGTCACGTGTTCTCTAGCGTGTGTGTGTGTGTGATTTCTGTGTGTCACGTGTTCTCTGGCGTGTGATTTCTGTGTGTCACGTGTTCTCTGGCGTGTGCGTGTGATTTCTGTGTGTCACATGT
This sequence comes from Gobio occitaniae, assembly GCA_033150135.1. Lineage (NCBI taxonomy): Eukaryota > Metazoa > Chordata > Actinopteri > Cypriniformes > Gobionidae > Gobio > Gobio occitaniae. The sequence continues at coordinate 20,459 of JARQWZ010007057.1, forward strand.
TCACTGGCGTGTCATTTCTGTGCTTCACGTGTTCTTTGGTCTGTGATTTCTGTGTCCCAGTACGTGTCATCCGCGTGTTCACACGCGTGTTACTCTCGTGTTCAGAGGAAATGTTCCTCAACGTGCCTCTGATTGGTTGATCAGGACGGTGGCGGCGACTAACACGCCATGTGCATGTGATTTCTGTGTGTCACATGTTCTCCGACATGTGCATGTGATATCTGTGCGTTACGTGTTCTCTGACATGTGCATGTGATATCTGTGCGTCACGTGTTCTCTGACATGTGCATGTGATTTCTGTGCGTCACGTGTTCTCTGACATGTGCATGTGATTTCTGTGCATCACGTGTTCTCTGACATGTGCATGTGATTTCTGTGCATCACTTGTTCTCTGACATGTGCATGTGATTTCTGTGTGTCACATGTTCTCTGGCGTGTGGTTTCTGTGTGTCACGTGTTCTCTGGAATGTGGTTTCTGTGTCACATGTTCTCTGGCGTGTGATTTCTGTGTGTCACGTGTTCTCTGGCCGTGTGTGTGATTTCTGTGCATCACATGTTCTCTGGCCGTGTGTGGGATTTCTGTGTCACGTGTTCTCTGCCGTGTGTGTGATTTATGTGTGTCACGTGTTCTCTGGCCGTGTGTGATTTTTCTGTGTCACGTTTTCTCTGCCGTGTGTGGGATTTCTGTGTGTCACGTGTACTCTGGCCGTGTGTGTGATTTCTGTGCATCACATGTTCTCTGGCCGTGTGTGTGATTTCTGTGTCATGTGTTCTCTGGCGTGTGATTTCTGTGTGTCACGTGTTCTCTGGCCGTGTGTGTGATTTCTGTGCATCACATGTTCTCTGGCCGTGTGTGTGATTTCTGTGTCATGTGTTCTCTGGCGTGTGATTTCTGTGTGTCACGTGTTCTCTGCCGTGTTTATGATTTCTGTGCATCACATTCTCTGGCTTGTGATTTCTGTGTCATGTGTTCTCTGGCGTGTGATTTCTGTGTGTCACATGTTCTCTGGCATGTGGTTTCTGTGTGTCACGTGTTCTCTGGCCGTGTGTGTGGTTTCTGTGCATCACATGTTCTCTGGCCGTGTGTGTAATTTCTGTGTCACGTGTTCTCTGCCGTGTTTGTGATTTCTGTGCATCACATTCTCTGGCTTGTGATTTCTGTGCGTCACATGTTCTCTGCCGTGTGGTTTCTGTGCGTCACATGTTCTCTGCCGTGTGGTTTCTGTGTGTCACATGTTCTCTGGTGTGTGTGATTTCTGTGTGTCACATGTTCTCTGGCGTGTGGTTTCTGTGTGTCACATGTTCTCTGGTGTGTGGTTTCTGTGTGTCACATGTTCTCTGGCGTGTGGTTTCCGTGTGCTACATGTTCTCTGGCATGTGGTTTCTGTGTGTCACGTGTTCTCTGGCGTGTGGTTTCTGTGTGTCATGTGTTCTCTGGCGTGTGGTTTCTGTGTGTCACATGTTCTCTGGCGTGTGATTCTGTGTGTCACATGTTCTCTGGCGTGTGGTTTCTGTGTGTCACATGTTCTCTGGCGTGTGATTCTGTGTGTCACATGTTCTCTGGCGTGTGGTTTCTGTGTGTCACATGTTCTCTGGCATGTGGTTTCTGTATGTCACATGTTCCCTGGCGTGTGGTTTCTGTGTGTCACATGTTCTCTGGCGTGTGGTTTCTGTGTGTCACATGTTCTCTGGCGTGTGATTCTGTGTGTCACATGTTCTCTGGCGTGTGGTTTCTGTGTGTCACATGTCCTCTGGCATGTGATTTCTGTGTGTCACATGTTCTCTGGCATGTGGTTTCTGTGTGTCACATGTCCTCTGGCATGTGATTTCTGTGTGTCACATGTTCTCTGGCATATGGTTTCTGTGTGTCACATGTTCTCTGGCGTGTGGTTTCTGTGTGTCACATGTTCTCTGGCGTGTGGTTTCTGTGTGTCACATGTCCTCTGGCGTGGGATTTCTGTGCGTCACATGTTCTCTGGCGTGTGATTCTGTGTCATGTTCTCTGGCGTGTGGTTTCCGTGTGTCACATGTTCTCTGGCGTGTGATTCTGTGTGTCACATGTTCTCTGGCGTGTGGTTTCTGTGTGTCACATGTCCTCTGGCGTGGGATTTCTGTGCGTCACATGTTCTCTGGCGTGTGATTCTGTGTCATGTTCTCTGGCATGTGGTTTCTGTGTGTCACATGTTCTCTGGCGTGTGATTCTGTGTGTCACATGTTCTCTGGTGTGTGGTTTCTGTGTGTCACATGTTCTCTGCCTTGTGGTTTCTGTGCGTCACATGTTCTCTGGCGTGTGGTTTCTGTGCGTCACATGTTCTCTGGCGTGTGGTTTCTGTGCGTCACATGTTCTCTGGCGTGTGGTTTCCGTGTGTTACATGTTCTCTGGCATGTGGTTTCTGTGTGTCACGTGTTCTCTGGCGTGTGGTTTCTGTGTGTCATGTGTTCTCTGGCGTGTGGTTTCTGTGTGTCACATGTTCTCTGGCGTGTGATTCTGTGTGTCACATGTTCTCTGGCGTGTGGTTTCTGTGTGTCACATGTTCTCTGGCGTGTGATTCTGTGTGTCACATGTTCTCTGGCGTGTGGTTTCTGTGTGTCACATGTTCTCTGGCATGTGGTTTCTGTATGTCACATGTTCCCTGGCGTGTGGTTTCTGTGTGTCACATGTTCTCTGGCGTGTGGTTTCTGTGTGTCACATGTTCTCTGGCGTGTGATTCTGTGTGTCACATGTTCTCTGGCGTGTGGTTTCTGTGTGTCACATGTCCTCTGGCATGTGATTTCTGTGTGTCACATGTTCTCTGGCATGTGGTTTCTGTGTGTCACATGTCCTCTGGCATGTGATTTCTGTGTGTCACATGTTCTCTGGCATATGGTTTCTGTGTGTCACATGTTCTCTGGCGTGTGGTTTCTGTGTGTCACATGTTCTCTGGCGTGTGGTTTCTGTGTGTCACATGTCCTCTGGCGTGGGATTTCTGTGCGTCACATGTTCTCTGGCGTGTGATTCTGTGTCATGTTCTCTGGCATGTGGTTTCCGTGTGTCACATGTTCTCTGGCATGTGGTTTCTGTGTGTCACATGTTCTCTGGCGTGTGGTTTCTGTGTGTCACATGTTCTCTGGTGTGTGGTTTCTGTGTGTCACATGTTCTCTGCCTTGTGGTTTCTGTGCGTCACATGTTCTCTGGCGTGTGGTTTCTGTGCGTCACATGTTCTCTGGCATGTGGTTTCTGTGTGTCACATGTTCTCTGGCGTGTGATTCTGTGTGTCACATGTTCTCTGCCGTGTGGTTTCTGTGTGTCACATGTTCTCTGGCTTGTGGTTTCTGTGCGTCACATGTAGAGCTGTAATCGGGCCTTAAAAGTTAGGCCCGACAAGGACCGAGCCCGACAGAATTCGGCCCGAGTCCGACAAGTACATTTTGATTGACAGGTTTTTAAAAGCCCGAACCCGTTTACAGCCCGACATTATTCAAATGTGCACGCACACAGCTCTTTTGCCTTTAGTCAGGAATGAGTCATTTATACATTGTTTTAACATAATTTATTCATGACTAACGTAGATAGGCCACTTGGAAGTTGGAACAAAGAAATAAATAAGTCCTCTGCAACATCATAACTTTTACACTTAGCCTAAATAGGCTTACGGGCCCGTAAAAAAGTATTTCTTAACAAATGAAATCAAGATACATTTTATATTTAACGAATTAAGTAAACGAAATAACGAAATAAAACTAAAAGTTACATAAAATTGAGATTAGGCCTAAGATAAACGAAACTGGGACTTGCTTGCAGGCGCCTCTCTCCACAATCACCGATACTAATATAAATAGGCAAACGCGCCAATAAAAAGGAGTATTTATTAACAAATTAAATTAAGATAAATTGTAAATTAAGATGGGCATTTGGTAATAACTAATTTAAGATAAATGCTCCGCTGGATTGGCTTCGGCCCTTCTCTCCACAATCCGACCTCAACGCGACGGTGAACAGCAGCTGAAATTGAATAAAAGAATAATGCCAACATTAGCCTATACTCAGTCTAAATTATGCATTTAAGACTCAATTAATATTTAATTATAATTTGAAAAAAAGTTTTACTCACCAAGATTAGGCTACATGTTTTTGTGGAGGAAAATTATTGAATCCACTGTAGATGGCTTCAGCGCAGTCCTTTTCTTCTGCCATCTCAGTGCACCTTTTCGCAATTGTCACATGGCGGGGAATAACAGAGTTTACGGGAACCCTCCCATACGCAGCCCCGACATTGATTAGTTCTTGTGCCAGCTCTTCAAACCCCTCGCCATTTACGATATTAAAAGGCCTAATGTCTTTACAGCATAAGCTGACACACTTCTCCGTCACCGTTTGTTTCACCTTTGCAGGGATGGGTTTTGATGCTGTAACGAACGATGTGATTGTTGGTTGATCCTGGGAACTGGCAGGTGTTGAAAAGCTTCGATCAGCATGCCTTATCAGTGACGAATTCCCTGTCGTTTTGCTGTCGTACTTTAACAGAATGCCGCATCTTTCGCATTTTACATAACCCACTTGCT
>JARQWZ010007058.1:0-42727 GCA_033150135.1 Gobio occitaniae
ACAGAGAAAAGAATCTCTGCCTCTAGGCTGCCCCGCGAATATCAACAGTACCTTCAACTCCTGGGTATCACATGCAAGGAAAAAGCAAACATTAATATAATAACCATCAGAACCTTTATTAAACAACAGCTTAATTTGCCATGATGATAATCTTTACAGTTACTTTCCTTATCCATTATCCTATTATTTATTGTGCTGTTTGCTAGAAAAGTGAGTAATGCAATTATTCGTTGCATTTGGCAAATGCACATGACTGTTGTGTGTGTGAAATGAAATTGATCTTACCCTCCACTTTGCCTTTGCAAAGTTTTTCTCAAATTGAGCACAGACTCCTTCCTTCAGGTTCTTTTCCGAAGCCCCATTTCCAGCGATCCTAGCAAAATAAATAAAAAATGAGTGAAGGTATTGTCTCTGAAAGAAATCAACTTGTTTGTATACTGACTTACCATCCATGCGAAAGTGCAGCTTGTGCAGTAATTCTCAGCATTTGGTCAACATCCATAAGTCTGCAGACCAGCTCTTTTGCTGCATGACATGAAAGAAAGAGACTGAGGGGTAAAGTATCAAAAATAAAATACAATTATAAAAACATTTTAATTATTACTCGTTTGGATCAGGAGCTTCTCAGATCCTGATCTTAGTACCAGCAGGGGAAATGTCATCCCAGTACGGGGAATCAAATTCAAATTCTCCACCAACAATGCGGCAGAAGATGATCCGGTTGTGCATGTCGGTGTTCTCCTCCTCAGTTTCATCATAGAAGGGAGGGTTTCCAGACAACCTACAAATCAGATTTCTTCATAAATATCATGAGTATGTATTTAGGTATAAAAGTGCTGTAAATTTACATAGGCCTGGTTCACAGACAGGTCTTAGATTAAGCCAGGATTAGGTCTTAGTTTAATTAGAAAATTTAAGCAGCTTTTATAAACGTGCCTTAGAAAAAAAAACATTACTGGTGTGCATCCCGAGACAAAACAACGGCACTGACATATTTTTAGATGTCAGTGCAAGTTGCTTTCAGTTAAAACAGCTCAAACATGCATTTTAGTCTGGGACAAGGTTTGAGCCTTGTCCATGAAACCGGAGGTTAGTGGTTTAAAACAAGTGTTTTCAAATTTTTTGGTGCCAAAGAACCCCCTAAATATTCTTCTTCCTAAATATGACCATAAAATATAAAGGCAGCTATATTTATTTATAAAACCACATTCATATTGTGTGCTATATTGCGAGTGTATACAATGTTTTATTTATATCTACAATTACAATTAGCTTTATGTTGACATTGTACGTTGTTTAATAATAATTAAAATATTGTTTGGAAGACATTTATATATATACAAAAAAAAACAAAGTGTAATCTCAGATACACTGTCAATTTAATAAAATGTGATGTCCAGCCAAGAGAAACTGACATCTTCACCCTTTATTCAAATATGATTACAAAAAATGTCTTAAAAGATTGTGTAGTTGTGTTTGAAGTCAATTTTTGATAATGCAATAAAATTGTGTGAACATCATTTTTGGCCAGGCTGTCATACAAATAAATTATGAAGCAAAAACAAGAGAAAATCAACAAAATATTAATCTATTTGTGTTATAGTGATTGTATGCATAGTAAAATAAAACTTGTAGCTGTGTTTTGCCTTTTTTTGCCAAATAATCGTCAATAAATACCTTAACCAGGTTTAGTGATTTGTTCTCCCCTTATATTTAAAATATATCTAAAAAAATGTTTTTTTTTAAATATTTTCCTCAGATTTGTTTGGATTAATCTAATGTGTAGGGTCATTAAAAACAAAATCCCCTCCTGACATCACTTTTGGCTACAACCGTACATAGCCTAATAAACTTTTGGAACAACGTATACTGTAAAAAGCACTATACAAATAAATTGAAATTGAAAAACTGAATACAATTTTTTTTTTTACCTCTGCCCCAGACCCCTGTTAAAAAAACCCACAAAGAAAATAAAGAATCCTGACAAACCAATTGAATCACCAACTCACAGTATGTACATAATGACCCCCACCGCCCAACAATCGACTGGTCTTCCATAGCGATGACGCGCCACCACTTCAGGGGCTGACAGGAAATATGAGAAACAAATGTGAAGGTTACTGCATACTCAAAGTTAAAGAAAAATACAGATCATGTGAGTAATAAATACCCAGGTACTCAGGTGTCCCACAAGGTTCAGTGATTGAGCCGTTCTCAAACCTGGACAGGTAGAAATCCCGTAACACGACTTTGTTGTGATTACTCTCTCTATAGTACATCAAGTTCTCCAGCTGAAATGACAGAAAAGGCAGAGGGTAAAAAAAATCAATACTTTAATATATAAGTACTGATAGGAGGAAAGACATGGCATCAGGCCAAAGTATGACTGAATAAGAGGTCGCTGTGTCCAAATAATGTGGATATTCGTCTTGCTTCTGGCCAGTAGAGACCAGGCAGGACACGTCCTTCACCCGCTCTCAATGTGAAGAATGAGTTCTGTCCTTAAAAGATAAATCTGAAAACCCACAGATGACCTACTCGGTATAATATATGAATCTCAGTCTGTGATATTTCAAGCACAAGCATTAAAAGGAAATGCATCAAAGCTGTATCTAAAAACACCCAGGAGGCAACACAGAATTATGCATTACTGACAAGTCTGAGCTTTGAGCAAATGAGATGCATAACACATAATAGAGAATTGTCTGATGCTAATATCCTGCACAGCGTGTATCTGCCGTGCACTAGAGGGCACTATAAACACATGTTGTCTCATAACAAACAGCATCATAACCTTAATGACTTTAGTTTGAAGCATTAGAAACACAGGAGGTGGCAATATTGTTTATTCCTTTCATATTTCCCACAGGGAGCACCTGCGATATTACAGTTGTACATTGGTATGAGTCAAAAAGGACTAGGCGTTTGATTAATATAACTCATTATCATTTAATACTCCACAGATAAAACATCCCCAGCACACACATGCACTAACACGTTAACACAGAGTTACAGCCTTTGAATTACATGTTCAGACTATTTATTTGTATTAAGGTGCATAAAATGAAGCAAAAACTCAAGGTAACATTAAACCGGCCTAGTGCATAAGGTGTTGCACTCCATTAATGTATTCTATACACATATATTTATACTTTCCATAATAAAAATTATCATATTATGATTGCATACCAACCTTTAAGTTCCTGTGGACGATGTTGAGGGAGTGAAGGTACGCCACTGCTTCTAAAACCTGACGGATCACATTGGCGGCATCTCTCTCTGTGTAGTTTCCCTGGTCTAAGATCCAATCAAACACATCTCCACCTGTGGCCCTGTGATGAACACACAGTCAAAAATAAGATAAAAGAAGGGAGATCTGGATATGTGTGTAAAGTTACTTCTTATTTAAACTGTATTTAATCGGTAGTAAGCTTGGTAAGGGATGGATTATGCAATTGGGCCAATGCTCAAGGGTATTTGACTAACTGGGACCTTGAGGTGAGAGATGGACTGACAGCTGGAAACAAGGTACTGCAAATGTAAATCTGATACAGAAAGAACTAATATATATATATATATATATATATATATTTTTTTTTTTTTTTTTTTTTTTTTTTTTTTTGTGATCTTGCAATGAAACATAGCCAAAATGTGCAGACAAAATTTCTGGCCAAGCTGTCATACAAAGACATTGTGAACAAATGCAAAAACAAGAGAGAACAAATGAAATATTAATAACTATGTTATAGTCAATGTATGCCTGTGAGCATTTCCAGCAAGCAATTTCACCGTTTCGGTTCACTATAGACCCGATATAGTCTGGCTATGAGTAACACTTCTAGCCAAATAACCTTGAATTTGGTTACATGTCATTTTTGCCTGCGATAATGATAACAATATTCCATCATGTAAGCAAAGTCAACAGTGATCACAAGGTGTTTGGTTTCATTTCATTCATTAATTTTCACAGATTTCACCAAATTTGACCTTTTTTTAGCCTAGACGTCATGGCTGTGTTTGGGCGGCTATTACACATCTTTTCTTTTTTTTCTTGTTTGCATTGTAAAATAAAACCTGTAGCTGTAGTTTGCCTTTATTTGCCAAATAATTTTGTCAGATAAAAGCCTTAACCAAGTTTAGTGCTTTGTTCTTCCCTCATATTTAAAAGATATAAAATATTTTCCTCATATTTTGATGGTTTATTCAAACTTGTAGGGTCATTAAAAACAAATATCCCTTCTGGACATCACTTTTGGCAACTACTTTATAGGATTATTTCAGGACATTCAAGATTAATCCAGAGCCTCGTGTACTCTTGTGGTTAGTCACCAAACATAAAACAATTTGAGAATTTTAAAACATAGGAAATATCATTATATTGGAAAGATTTTGGTGAACCATTACATAAAGACCAGTCCAAAATTGCTAAATCCAAAAAAAAGTGTTCAGTTTTCAAATGTTATATAAATCAACATTTTAAATCAAATGAAAATGAAACATTTCAATCTGGATTGGAACATTTTGCTAATACATAAGTGATGCGCAAATGTGAAATTCCAAATATGTTCTCAAACTGTTAAAATTGTTGTGATTTCAATAATATAATATAACCTATTAAATTCTACTTCTGACATCTTGTACATCTAATCACTGCCACCAAAATGCCACATTTGCAACCGGAATCCTGCAAGCTAAATATAATATCATTCTATATGATCTTTAAGGTCAAAATAGAAATGGTAAATGACAAAATGTCGAAAAACTGTATTTTCTATTAGTCACTCATTACTGTAATCTTAATAGTTGTAATAGCTTGTCAAAGTCATTCATGCACAATCAAATGACAGGGTTTTAATAGAGTTTTAGTTCTGGCTAGATGTGGATATTTGCATGAGGAGCGGAGACAGAAGAAGTGCATTTTCTGGTGTAGAGAGATGGTGTGCTTGGCCTACTGAAAGGCACCGTGAAGAGATCGTGACTGATCGCGGCAAATGTGAGGTCAGACTCACAGTTCTTGTATGATGAAGAACTCTTTCCTGGTCTCGAATGCATCAATCAGCTGCAAAATGTTTGGGTGTTTCACCCTGGAATAAACACATGACAGCAAAAAGCTGAATAGTTTCTTCATCTTACGTTAAATAAGAGTAAAGAGTGAGAAAGGACAGAAATAATCACGCCACAAGTAATACATTCAGCCTCTCCATCTTTCTCTCCACCCCACTATCCTTAAAGGAGTAGTTCGCCCCAAAATGAAAACATACAGCTATATTTTTACTTTTGTGCTCTACAGGTAAAAGATGAATTAGATTTTTGGAATGACACAATGGCAAAATTTTGATTTCTGGGTGAAATATCCCTTTAAATTTTCTCTTTGTCCTTTCAGATCAGCACTCTCACAAAACCCTACATCATCTGTTGATGTTTTGAGTCACCATGTACATTTTCAAGATCATGATCTCGTTCTTGGCTGCCTTCCGCACTTTCTTGCCATCTTTCTTGAGGAATTTCTTGCACACATAGACCTTGTCCGTCTGTCGTTCCTTCACCAGGCACAGCTCGCAAAATTCTTTCCTGCAGAGAGAAATTATACTGAATGCTGAATTTTATGCTGCAATAAATACCCTTTATGGTTTTGAATGGTCTATATAAATAACTACACTGTTGAGATAAATACCTATGTATTGGGAAAAATTAATGTTTAATGAGACCACGTGTCTGTAATGGATGGAATGGCTTTCTTAAGGCTATAATGGCAGATCTATGCACACTCACGCCTTGAGGACCTGTCCAATCTCGTATTTGTCAGTGATGTCTGACAGGCTGTTGTATGTCCGCCCATCTCGCAGAGCAAGGCACCCAAATGGCATGACAGCATCCACCTGTCCAGAGGAGAAAAAGCATACACATACACATACAGCTATCAATCTCAATAAAACTAATGCCATTCACTCTAGAGGAGCATGTCTTCACAAATAGCCTCCCAGAGACAGGTCCCACCACACAGAAATTGCGAAATGCTAATGAATGCTTTTTTTTTAAAAATATATAAACTGGAAAATATCAACTGGAAATATTGGATATTATTCATCCAACACAAGCAGAACAATTTGTCTATGTAAAACACAGACATTCTTGTAAAACAGTCCATTTCTACATAAACCGTCCCATTGATTGAAATGTGACAATTTGCTACACAGAAATTCATCATGCTTGTGCTTCATGAATAAGGCCCACTGATTATTGGACACTTCCCACAAAAATAGTCAGTAAGAGGATGTGTATCTAAAGGAGGTCTAACTAAAAATTGTGTGAGATATTTTATTTTCCATTCATTTTATATGGGATTTTCAACTCTGTTTAAAGTTGGGCCATGTCTGAATACAGTTTAAAATCTCGATTTGTGTGATTTCACTATTTTCTAGCAATAGACAAGTGAATAAAAAAAACAATAACAGGGTTACAAATCACAGGACTGCAGATTTTGCCTGGATTAAGCCACTAGTGGCCAGCTAGTTTAGGACCAAATGTTAGATTTAAGTTAATAATAAACTTATATTTTCATATAACTATTAGTAGTTAATAATGAACCGCATGATTTTCTCCCTATGAAAAAAGCAACATCACATACAATTGCCAAACACACGCACACACACGTTGTGTTTTCATGTTTCATGGGGACTTTTTTATATTGTACAATCTGTATCTTCTATCCCCCTACACTAACCCTACCCCTAAACCTACCAATCACAGAACACTTCCTGCAGTTTTACATTTCCAAAAAAACACTTAGTATGATTTATAAGCTGTTTTCCCCATGGGGACCAAAAAATGTCCCCGCAAGGTCAAGGATTTTGGATATTGCTGTCTTTGTGGAGACATTTTGTCCAAACACAAACATTTTTAAAATAGGGAGAACATCATGCAGTAACAAGAAAATCATGTTTTTGGTTGATAATATATAATTGTCCAATCCAAACAGCATGATTTGTATCATTATTGTATTTTTTTAAAAGGTATATCACAATATTTGTGAAAAGGGGTTTCGAATGTATCACACAATTACAAGACCAGAAATATAATGCTCAAGTGAAAATAATTCAACAGATGGTTGGGAGGACATGTTTCTCAGTGCAGGGAAACCGAAGATATTTAAGACTGATGGTATCAGTGAGGAAGAGCGTGATGAGAGTGACAGCATCTTTATCAGAAGAGAGAGCACTGGACTGTCAGCTGTGTAATCCAGCTCCGACTCCGACTCCTGCCCCTAATCCCTAATCCCTCACATGGATCCATGCAAGGGAGGGGTCGGGATACAGTACGAGAGGTCAGGAACAAGCAAAATATTACATAACTGGAACATTTTGTAGGACTATGCTGAAAATCTTACATGAAGTGACAAAATAGAATATTGTGATATCTATATTGTGAGGTTTTGTCTGCTAAGAAAAGGAAGTGAAGACATTCAAATCATTGATTCACTTCCTAGCTTTTGCTAGACAGCTGTTCATCCTATAGAAAAGTCAACATGCCATTTTTACGCATACTTCCGAGATATCATGTTTGTTATATTTGCATAGCTATTTCTGTTACCTGCCTTCTGGTATCACACAAACAACTCGATAGCAGTCAATTAAAATGAAATTGTGCCACGATGATTTGTATGTGACAGGCCTGTTAGAACATTTCCCCATTTCAATAAATAAAATATGACACCCAAAAAACATGTTACAAGAGTGCCTGATAGTCAAGGGGCTTGTGTCTAAATTAAGATGTAGTCAAGATGAGAACATAATGTTGTGGTTTTGTACATTTTGAGTTAACAATATTTAATCTGCAGGTTGCAACATATTTTCTGGAAAAGCAAATGAAAAGTAGAGATATTTTTAAAATCTTCTAGTTTCCTGAATAGGCTGTTTCGGAATCATATGACCCCAATCAGAAACGTTTCTTAGGGGGTCTTTACATAAGATGTCTTCTTGCATTCAAATTTAACTAGATGAGGCGCAGCAGAATGAAACAGAACACGGACGTGTTTTAAAAAGTTAGACTCTTTTTAACTTGACATGTCATCTTAAAAAATGCAACACTTATTTCAGAGCTGTGGCACAGAGGGTAGTGCGTTGCTTCTGAAATATAAAGGGCTGCAGAGCTCGTGGGGACAAACCTGGGGTTTGAGCCAGGGCCATATCCCACCTTCCCCACCCACCCCACCAGGCATGTAGACATGACGATCTGGATCGTCATCAAGAGGATCTTCTGAAGTTCAAACTGAGCATCAGAATGGGGAAGAAAGATGATTTAAGTTACTTTGAATGTGGCATGGTTGTTGGTGCCAGACAGTGCCAAATTCTAAGTATTTCAGAAACTGCTGATCTACTGGGATTTTCACACACAACCAACTCTAGGGTTTACAGAGAATGGTCAGAAAAAAAGAAAATATCCAGTGAGCGGAAGTTCTATGGGTGAAAATGCCTTGTTAATGCAAGAAGTCAGAAGAGAAGACTTGCGAGCTGATAGAAAGGCAACAGTAACTCAAATGACCATTTGTTACAATCGAGATCTGCACAAGAGCATCTCTGAATGCACAACACATCAAAGCTTGAATCAGATCGACAACAGCAGCAGAAGACCACACCACGTGCCACTCCTGTCAGCTAAGAATAGGAAACTGAGGCTACAATTCACATAAGCACACCAAACCTGTACAATCGAAGATTCGAAAAAGTTGCCTGGTCTGATGATTGTCTATTTCTGCTGTGACATTGAGATGGTAGGGTCAGAATTTGGCATAAACAACATGAAAGCATGGATTCATCCTCCCTTCCATGAACGGTTCAGGCTGCTGGTAGTGCTGTAATGGTGTGGGGTATTTTTCTTGGCACACTTTGGGCCCCTTAGTACCAACTGGGCATCATTTAAATGCCACAGCTTACCTGAGTATTGTTGCTGACCATGTCCATCCCTTTATGACCACATACATACACTTCCAGCAGGATAACATGCCATGTCACAAAGCTCAAATCATCTCAAACTGGTTTCTTAAACATGACAATGAGTTCACTACTCAAATGGCCTCCAATGCTCCAGATCTCGATCCAATCGAGCACCTTTAGGGATGTGGAGGAATGGAAGATTTGCATCATGGATGTATATATTAGGGCTATCAAACGATCAAACGCATCCAAAATAAAAGTTTGTGCTTACATAGTATATGTGTACTGTGTATAATTATTATGTATATATAAATACACACACATGCATGTATATATTTAAGAAAAATGTGTTATATTTATATATAAAATATTTATATTACACAACACAAACTTTTATTTTGGATGTGATTAATCGTTGACAGCACTAGGGAGAGAGAGTCACTTTAATTGTATATATTTAAAAAAAATGAAACATATAAATAAATAAATGACTTGTCATTGTTGGATGTAGTGCAGGAAGTTATATGTTGAGCCAGAGTTGCTACTTCCCTCCTACAGACACTTTTTAACACTCTTTCCGTATGGCATGAACACGCTGACAAGATATATTCACAACGATTGTGGATTCCCTCTGGAGCTGGATGCAAATACAGGAGGTGACATGCTTACATTAGGGAAGTGATGCGCATGTTTTGATGGGAACCTTGCACTGGAAAGATGGATCACATTTGACAGTCCTCGCTCATTAGTTACACTCAATACATGCCCTGTGTGTGTACACACGTTCTGAATCGCACATCCTTCCCTCTCCGGTGTGAAAAAAGTAAATCTTGTAGAGACAGATTTGTTAATGTACCATTATGGGATGCTGTGGGATGAAGGATTACCGTCTCAGAGCTTGTGATTTCTCAGATCAGTTCTGGCAAAAATGTATGTTGGTTTAATTGAGGGTCCATGCATATTCATAATGGCTATTTTTTGCACACGCCCACCCCTTACATACAGACACCCATCTTTCGGTCCAAAATTAGCATTCGAACATTCCCCCAGCCAACACGAAGCAACGCGTCCACCAGAGACTGAGTTCAAGACAAAGACGAGGAAGCGACAAAGGGTTGAGGGGCGGCATCTACAAAGACTAGCTTGCAACAGATTCCTCTCTCCGTCATTAAAGATCATAAGACCCTCACCATCAGCCTTCCCCAAGACACTTCTTTGTAATGGTACGCTATTCTCTCTCCTGTCTGTACTGTTCTTATTAAAGCAATGAATCTTCATCTCTAGAGGCACACACATTAAACACCAGAGCCAATCCCACAGGATGGATGAGAGGAGCTGTGCTGTTCTCCAAACACATCTGAACCCAAACCCCCACACACACGCACACACACCTCCTCACAATCCAGCACAGCAACAAGTTCAAAAGTCACAGCATGGAGCGTAGAAGTTTGATGTCCTCCCTTCTTCCCCTTGCTTAATCTGGTGCTAAATTATAGCATGCAGTCCCGCTTTCATGTCCACCTCTCACAGACAAACACCATAATCATTATCATCCTGCTGGGTTTATTATGCATTTGGTGTTCCGAAACAGAATTTTGGCACCACTAAGCGCAATATTTGCCAGAGCCTCGGATGAAGCCTCAAATGTAGTGAAAATATTGAGAAAAGACTCATTCGAATTAGTAAAGCAAATATTCTGTCTTGGGTTCAGCTTCTTGAATTGTCACAATTACATTTCATATGAAATCAACAATTTTATCAAAGAGAATTGGAAATTTGCTTTTAAGAAAAATATAAACATTTACACTTTGTATTAAAGTTGTGATGTAATGAAAGTAGCGTCAAATCCTTACTTCCGTATTGTGACAAAAAAAAGGTATGGCAGTTCAATTCATCAGTTGTTGAGTCGATGAAGGCAGATCTGAATACAAGTTTGCTGTCATTTGTAAGAAAGGGGCGGGGTTTAAGTGAAGTAAATGATTGGAGAAGTCTGATAAATTACACCAGAGAGTTATTTTCATAAAAAATTGTAAGGTCAAAAAAAAAAAAAAGAAACATGCATGGAGGATTTATTTATAAGATAAATAAAATAGATACAGTGAATTTCCATTCCATGCCGACTTTAACATCCAATTCGATCCCAAGTGGTCATAGCTCACCCAAAAATGCTAATTAATCTAACCAAATGATTCACTGACTCAAAAGAATGATTCGTTCGGAAATCATGAACATGCCAAGAACAAGGTGGATATTGATGGTAAAGACTTCAATTTCAGTCTGTTCCTCACACAAGTCGTCACATTTATTTATACAGTGCTTTTTAGACAATACAGATTGTGAAAATAACATGTTAATGTTGCCAAATTATTTATGATTAATTATGATGCAAATGAAATGTAGCTTAAAGCAGCTCAACAGATTCATTATTCAGTTCAAGTTTCTGACCATCTGATAGTGTCAGTGCAGTCAAAGCGATGAAATTACTAAATATGTATTGTCTTACAAAACTTTCATTTGACATGTAGTTCATGAGCCGTATACAGACAGACCACTTTTATCCTATTTTTTAAGCTTGAAAGCTTATTTTAATTGTCTGAAAGAGAGTGACCAGAATATTCTATATACTGACACTCATGTCCCAAGTTCATTTACTAAACTAAAATAACAATTTATACTTAAAACATCACATTTTGTGGTGACATTAAAATGTTGAATTATTCTGTGAGCAACAGGCAATCTATACTTTTAAAAAAAAAATTCTGAATCAAAATGCAGAAACACACAGGTCTTGGTCTGACCACTTGTGAACGGATCACTCAAGACAGACTTTAAAGGGATAGTTCACTCAAAAATTCTGTCATCATTTACTCACCCTCAAGTTGTTCCAAACTTGCATGAATTTCTTTCTTCTGCTGAACACAAAAAGAAGATATTTTGAGGGATATGGGGAACTAAACAGTTGACTTCCATAGTAGGGAAAAGAATACTATGGAAGTCAATGGGGTCCATCAACTGTTTGGTCACCAACATTCTTCAAAATATCTTCTTTTGTGTTCAACAGAACAAAGAAATGTCTACAGGTTTGGAACAATTTGAGGTTGAGTAAAATTTATTTTTGGGTGAACCATTCCTTTAATACCAATTGTAAACACAGCCTTGGATGTTTTTTTTTTGTTTTTTTTCAGAGTTACTCATCCATGGTTTGGACCAACAAAATCAATTGACTTTGGCATGAATGTAAAGGGGGCAGTGTTAACCCCACCCTGGCTGAGAGAGTCCAGCTGGGCTGCTGCTTGGAGCAGCTGGATGCTCCACAGATCAGAGGAGGGAGGGAGGGAGGAGGGAAGGGCTCTCATTCAAACACAAGATGCTCATCCAAACTGTCTGCTCCTCAGGAGGGAGGCTCAGAAATCTGGGCGCTGATGCAAAAGGACAGCTTCCATACAGGAAGGGCAGTGAAGGCCTGGATTAAATCAATCTGTTACCCTTCAGGTGGAATGCTACGAATTGACCAGGACTGATGCTGAAGATATGGATGTTGATTTTGCCTCTTTCTGTAGGGTCATACATGATGTACGTGTCTAGAATGAGCCTGATCCCTGAGCTTAAGTGCACATAGGTGAGGACACAGGGAGCACAAGCTGGAAGGAGAATAGACTGAAAAGAACTGGGAGAGAATAGACCACTTGTGACATACACAAATGTTTACCAGGGTGAGATTTGGAGGAGAAAATAATCAACAGTACAAGATGGAGGAGAAGACTGAAGGTCCTAATGCATGGTGAAAAGTCACATGAAAGGAGGCAGTGCCTCCACGTCATTGTGATTAGCGGATTACACTGTCAAAAACAGGGGTAGTTCATCCAAGAAATGAAAATGTTGCCATAATTTACTCACTCTCATGTCGTTCCAAACCTGTCGTCTGTGGAAAAAAGAAGATCATTTGAGAAATGTTTCAACTGTCCAGACAATGGTGTAAAAAACACTGGTCTACACTAACTTTCATTGTATGTATACACTCAAAAAAAAAAGGTTCTATATGAACAAAAAAATGGTTCTTCGTCGTAATCATAGAGGAACCACATTTGGTGCTATATAGCACCATATCTTAACATGTTCCGTATATGGTAGCGGTGCTATATGGAACCTTAGTTAGCGGTGCTATATAGCACTTTAGTCAAAGAACCGCTGAAGAACCGCTGAAGAACCACTGAAGCACCAAATTTGGTGCTATATAGCACTTAAAAAGGTTCCCCTATGATTACAAGCCAAGAACCATTTTTGTTGCCATATAGAACTTTTTTTTAGAGTGTATATATAATATATATAAACCTAAAAAAAATTTTTTATATCTTGTGTTCCACAGCAGAAACAAATACACAAGGGTGAGTAAATGATAACAGAATTTACATTTTGTAATGAGACATTAATGTGACTTTGTTTTGAGATGTGTTATATATATATAGTTTATATACGCATTTGGCATACACGTTTATCCAAAGGGACTTGCATTCAAGATGTACATTTTACTAATACATAAATGGAACACCCCTGTAAATCAGATCCATGACCTTGGCGTTGTTATCATATTTTACTATTTAAGCTACAGGAACATAACATACTATTTTTAATAAGTACTATGTTGAACAAAAATATTGTTTTCTTGTTGATAGCAAAGTAAAAAATTGCATAACAAATTCCACTTCATGCTACTGATGTGTACATCTTATTAAATCAAATGAAAACTCCAATATACTCTAAAAATCGGTTCAATGATTCATAAGAAATATTAAAGTATCCATAATGGTATTTTGAGACTCGTGTAGGCAGAGGAGAGGAACTCATCGTGTTAAAAGGCCGCAGGTACAACAAGACTGTGGGATGACAGATTTTATTCATTAGAAAGACAGAAACCATCAAAGCTTTCATTCATCTTCCTGTCTGAGTCTTCGATCTGCTCCTATTGTCTTTAATATTAAATGGAATCGTTTCCTATGATGACACAAATTGATTTCATTGTGGTTTTGCCACAGTATAATGAGGCACTCCTGCTGCTCTCTGTACTCTCTTCTGCGTCAGAGAAGCCAATGCAAATGTTGCATTTACTTTTTTAAGCCGTTTGCCTGCTCGCTGCATGAGCGAACCCTCCACCCAATTATAATCAGCGATCTCCACATAGTTCATAGTTCCCTCATCACTGAACTGTCTGCAAGCAACAAAAGAGCAGAAAATAATTTACAACTGCCTTATTAATAAGCAAACTTTGCTCTGTGTGCCGATGTAAATTTACAACATCAGTCTGAGGAAGGAACGGCGGGTGTATTTATTTATTTTTTGTCAGAATTATGGACATATTTTAAAACCAAGCTCCAAAACAAATGCAAATGAAGCCTTGTAAATGGATTTCGATGAAATGATGCTCGTGCCACCTGCTTTGCGGCAGAAACACAGAGCTGTGAATGGGTCCTGGTTCTTACGACTGGTCCCCCCCCAACATTTTTAAGTTACATTAAACCCATTACTGGAAATCAAATACAACCGAAGCTATTTAAAGCTAGAAGATGGGCTTCTCGTCGACCCAGTACAGCAGGGGATGTGACTATTGCTCTGGTTTGCTGTATAACGAGTTTTTAAAGCATGCTGGCAGCTGTGGTAAAAGGGCCCTTCATGAGACCCTTCTTTCAGCAATTCTGCTGCTTTTTTAACACGGATGCCTGTGTCCTAGCAGAATCTAAATGAGGTCCCTGGGGTCTCGCGCAGCCGGGACCACATACAAGTCATTGGCATCATTACCTTTCTCTGTCTCCCTACAGGCTCTTCATCTATAGATATACTGTCTATCTCCCAGAGGGGAGACTGTGGAGCTAAAACAGGAGCTGGTGTGTGTAACCTTTGGTCAATGGACACCTGCGGATAAAAGCAGCAATTGACTGAAGCAAAAAGCCATTTGACGAGTAAGGAACGGCTATAGTCAGGATAGGGGTGTAATAAAACGTAATGACTTATTCTTGTTTGATGATTGATTAGCAGATTTACGTTTGGAAAAAGGAACAAAAACAGGTTGAGTTAGAGAGTTAAGAGGGTAAATATGTGTTCGCTTGCAATTTTTTTATGAATTATGCATTAGCATTGAGTGGATTATCGCTGAAAGGAAGTGCAGTGACTCATGCTTATTGCCGTAATGAGCAAAGATGCACTTGCTTACCGACTAACTGTGACTTTAATTCTGCATTATGAACAAACCTTTAGGTTGCGCATTGTTTTGGTCTGAGATGCACTTCCTCAGCCACAATGTGCCCCTACACACACACACACACACACACACAGAGATTCAGGAACAATACAGACACATGGTCACTGACGATTTGAACGTCTAGTGATAATGTTTGTAAGAAGGGGGTTTGTGTGACCCAGAAATTAAAACTACCCACAGTCACTATATCCAACTTTCCAAACATTCAATGTGATGAGTGTAATAATGGAGTAATTTATTTTGTGCATAATTTTCCCCTTGTCTTCACTCATGTTATAGTTTCCTGCACCAAAAACATGGTAGTTTTATTTTGTCCCTCGGTTGGAAACAAACAAAAAAACATGTTTGCAATAATTACCTATCTGGCATGAAACTCTAGATGGTGCAGGTCGAACTCATTTGGCGATCACGTCATTATCTACATAGCACAGCTGATTGGTTATTGTTGCACCGGCGGCCAATGAGCTGCGGCTCAACATTCAAACAAATACCGGTAGGGTTGTTGTTAGCAGTTTGCGGCACGCTTTCAGAAACCCTCCACCTTCCCCAGCTCCACCTGTCTGCTTTGGGGGCTAATTCATGTATGTTAAATGTGCAGCAACAGCAGCATGTCTTACATGCTCACAGCAATGTCTGTGAATGTATTGGCAGTACTTGCTCTGCAGAAGCGTTGCAGTTCTATTCCCGCCAAGACCAAATACATTAACATTTCTATATCCATTACCATGCCAATCAATATTACCATTCCAATCTCCCGAGAGTTATCATAACAGAATGCACTTTGGGAAGTCTATTACAGCACCAGACTACAGTAACGCCTGACTACAGAACCAACTCTATTGCAAGATACTTGATTCTTGTTGTTTTTCATGGTAGTTGTTTTCAACATTTTATTAATTTGTGTGAATCTGCCATTCTTAACCACAGAGAGTAAGAAGAATGTCTGACAATAATGAAAATGTAATCTGAGGAAGTAACATAACTGCCACCATATAGGCTGAATCTTTTTAGCTTTACTTACAAGCATTACGTAAGCAAGCACAGACATGTATGATGTAAACCTGCAATTTCCCCCCAAATCGAACCCGAATACTACAAATTTTAATCCATATTGGAGGCTTACCGTATTAAATCAGGATAAGGCTAAGACACTTTTGAACACTGATTCTTTATGTAATCGTCAGTATGGACATTATGCTACATTTTACCCAAAACATCTTCCAAAGTGCAAACTAAAACTATTAAAAAATTCAATTTAAACAAAAATTTGAAATGTTGCTTTGGCAAGTAACTAAAATAAATATAAATTAAAGCTTTATAGAAATATTTTGAAAAAATAAATAAATAAAAGTGACAAAGGCACACAAAAAAAATTACTAAAACTTAAACTAAAATGAAAACTGAATATTTAAAAATAAAAGCTAATTCAAAATAATAATTATTTACTACAACAACAGGTTATTAAAAGGCTTATTACATTACACTGATTGTAACTGCAGTAACGAAAACACATTTTGTTAATTTTATTATCAACTTAATTTTTTGTGATATTTGACAGTATGCCACACATGCCGTTGACAATTCTTAAATTTTAATGGGCCATTTTTTTTATACTGTGTCTTACATCTATGTAAATGTCAAATGTGACATGAGTAACAATCCTTACAGGTTGTGGGTTTGCTGTCAGGTCTAATATAGTTGTTATAGTCAATAACAGCCTTTACCATTAACCCGACAGGTTCACTAAACAAACCGCACTGAAATGTGTCACACAAACTGTAAAGGTTAGACTGATGTGATCAGACACCTTGTTAAAATGAAAGTTTATGGTTCAGCACAAATTGAGCTTTATCGGAAACATTGGTGACATACTGTCAATTACCACTGAAAATAATTTCGACCAGTTTTACAAGCTGAGGGATGAGTAAAAATTGTCTGTGGTAATCGACAGAGTGGCACAAATGCGGTCGATAAATCTGAACTTGTTAAACCCAGATCATTCCTTTAAAAATAAACCTCACCTACTCGTATCGAATGTTATGCAAGGCCGCATGTGCAACCCTACAGCAAAGAACAGCTTGACGAGCCGCAAAAACAGGAAGGTGCTACTTCAGCCTTGAATTGCTCAGATGGAAGGAAAATGTTACATTTGCATACTGGTCAGAGAGCATGATTATTTATAATCTAATTTTTTTATATAAATAATTTATAAAAATCAAAAGAAAAATTGAAATTTTGTTAAAAAAATTTATGACGTAAAGTGTTCTGCTTTCTAATGTGTCAGTATTTTTGGTTCACCTTCTCTTTGGTTTACTAGTCACTAAATGGGCCTGTCAGCTGATTAAATGTAGTGGTGGACAGGAAGACTTTATAGTGTAATAATTATTGATTTGTATCTGAGATTTAAAAAGAACCTTCTCTGGTACATAATGTTGAGGTTGACTGATTAATAATTGCATATGTGCAAGTAAAATCACAACACTCAGCTCACCTATAGACATTCACATGCATTGCCACTCTCTCTCTCTCTCACACACACACACACACACACACACACACACACACACACACACACACACACACACACACACACACACACACACACACACACACACACACACACACACACACACACACACACACACACACACACACACACACACACACACACACACACACACACACACACACATCCTTCTGGCACTTTCTTTCACCAGCTGTGATACTAAACTAACACTGCAGACTGTTCAAGGTTCTGTTTGAAAAATGCCTCAGCTACTCCATTTTGCACTACTTTATTATTTTCATGTAAAATTAACCATTACAGAAGCTGGGGTTTATTCTTTTCCCCTCAAACCCCAATTGATGATTGTACTTTAAACAGTTTGTCTCCACACTATCTCTCTATTCTCATGAAGCTTTGATCCTTTATACAATTGTTCATTTACCCAGCTCCCTCTTTCCGTGCTCAGCCTCTGTTTTCAAATGTGAAAGTGGAAAGAATATGCATAAAAAGAAGTGTGAATAAAGGACACAACCTGGGATGATGCGATTTTCAGATTTAAATCAGCACTGGACAAAGGCTTTGTGTAAAATGTTGTTATACAATTCAAATTTTGGCAACAGAAATGGAGAGCATCTGTTATGCACACAGCCAATTAAAAAATGTTATGTCATTCATTGTTTGTAACAATCACAAAAATGCTAAATGATATGGTGCACTAAAAGAAATGTAGAAATACCTTACAACACACCCACAAAGCAGTTTACAGGTCAAATGCTGTAAATGCCCAATTTATCATATGCCAGCCATTATGATATCATATAGTTATAATGATCTCAAAAAGCAGCTGTAAACTGGTCATCTGCAGTATGAGCCTCAGGCGTGCTTGCTATAGAAAGAGACTTTTGCACATGCTATATATATACACACCCTTCTACACTCACCAATAATCAGCTCATTCAGCTTCAAGATACTAGTTTTACATCAGACATCAACACAGTGACCAAAAACCATGATCACACACACACACAGTGTTAGGCAAGCTACTTTCTAGCGAAGCTACAAACTACAAAAAATAATAATTAGCAAAGCATTACGATAAAATTAACAAAAAAATTACAAAAGAAAAGTACAAAGTGCATTACTGAGTGTTGATGGGATAAAGCAATAATGTGGCCTTTTTCATGGCCGCATACTATCAAGACTGGAGTAGCCTACAAAAGAGAATAGTATTTAAAGCTGCAGTCCGTGTTTTTTCCTCTTGGTTGCCATCTCTGTTCGAAATCTGCGGAATTATCAACTTAACATGAATTGTGCCTCGGCACGGCACAGCGAGGATGAATCCAATGTTTTGAGGAGAATGTGCGGCTGTCAGTCACCGTGCCGGTGTGGATACTGTCAATCGGAATGACAGATTCTACTTTTTGAAAGTATGACCAACATAAGAATTTTCACTGGAAAATGTCATCTGATAGCCTAGAAATGTAGACGCCCCCCAGGGTTGTCTAGCTACTCTCCGTTGGCTTGCGAGCTGGAAAAAACAAACTCTGGTCATGGAGTCGGTGGGTGGGCTTAACAATGATGGTAGAGTAGCGGCGGTTCCGCGTGCTACTTGTAAATAAAGAAGCTGTCAAACAGCGTCTTGAATCGGCTTTGGCCGCGACTCTGGAAGACTTGGAGTTAAGCTTTCCTTTGAGAAAAGAACAAAGAACGGCACTGAAGACATTCTTAAGAAAGGAAGATGTGTTCTGAGTTTTGCCGACCGGATACAGCGAAAATTTAATCTATCAACTAGCTCCGCTTCACCTTCTTCGTTGCTCTGGTTGGTTGTAGCGCCATCCTATTGCGTGCAGAGGGAATTTGAAAGACAACCGTTTATCCCGCCCCTCAGATTGAGCCCTGTCAATGGTCTTGATGTGGGTCTGGCTTGTCAGGCTAGTCATCTGAACATGTAAGTTGATAAAATCCCCTTTTGTTTTGACCAACTAAGGGAAAAAAAGCATTGCAATAAATCACGTCGATTAAATCTAATGATCGCTTATCATATCACGTCAAACGTTTTCAAATTGTTAATGTTAACAACATCAGCATTGCGTGACTACATTTAATGTGTATTAGGGCTACCTGTAGTTCAGTTTCCATTTCTGTGCATTCTAGTATCTAATTGTCATACAACAAATTAATGTGGAGTAGAGGACAATTTCTCCCTCTCATAGCTTGCACAAAATAATTGATATTTACCATAATGCACATAGCAAAACGAGAAAGGCACAATAAAGAAAACTCTGTAACTGTATCAATTAAGCGAGCAAGTCTGCTACTGTTACATAATTGAACCATTGAAATGTCTTACCTGTCCAGCAGAAAAAAAGATGTCTGTGTGTGTTTTGAACCCCTTCAAAACACTGAGTTTACATCACCTTTCAAAAGCCCTTTTTATCCTTGTTTTTGCATGGGCTCAGTTGCAGTCTCTTTTTTTCTGTAGCCACTCTCCATTTTACAATGGGTGAATCTCCAGTTGTCACTGGTGATTGCGGTTTGAACCTTTCTGGATCCGCCATCAAATTGATAAGTTTAATTATATCAAGTGCTGTGAGAAAAGGCTATAAATCTCCACATCCTACATCCTCACACGCAATATAGCCTACTGGCCAGGACGCCTTCTTTATGTGTACAGATGTGAGCAGATATTTTTGAACACTGGCTGGTTATGTATTTGCTCAAAAATTTATTTTGGATAATTTTTAACCCAAAAAAGTTACAGACTGCAGCTTTAAGAGAATTAGAAATGTATATTAGAAATGTAATGTTCCCATCTACAAACAAGCACATTGTTTATAATTCACAATGCTTCTCCCTCTAAACTTCTATAAAATGTATTTTGGGCTGCAGATCTTCATATTAATGGAGTGCTTTAACTATTTATCAATAAACCTGTTGTTACCTCATCTGAGTATGTTTGTAAAAAAAAAAATCTTCGAGCTAGAGGATAACATTTCACTTATTTATGTTAATCTCATATAATCTTGCCTGACTGCATTGTGCCAAATGTAAAGTTTGGTGTGGGGTTGAGCTTGGCCCCTTAGTTCCAGTGAAAGGAACTCTTAAGGCTTCACCATACCAAGACATTTTGGACAATTTCATGCTCCCAACTTTGTGGGAACAGTTTGGAGATGGCCCCTTCCTGTTCCAGCATGACTGTGCACCAGTGCACAAAGCAAGGTCCATAAAGACATGGATGAGCGAGTTTGGTGCGGAGGAACTTGACTGAATACACAAACAATACACAAACGAAAATGATAACAATAAACTATAACAGGCAGCTTAAGGTAGCTACAAGTATTATGTGGTTAAATGTCAAAATAACTCCATTATCATACACTTGTTGTGTGGGGTGGGGTTAAATTCAATCATGAATTTACACAATCATGTTGCATTGTGGTCTATGGATCTGCTGGAAGTGTACATATTGAGTAGACTCGCACCCTAAGTCAAAAACGAGGGGTCGAAGGTCTGTCCAAATAAACTTCCCTCGCCCACTTGACGAAGTTAAAAACACTTCAAAATGGCGGTGGGGATTCCCCGAGGGGAAGTGCTTAGGGAAGTTCGCAAGTGAATGTCTAAAAGTAGAATTAAACTCAGCTCTGGAATGAAAAAAATGTAAGAAGGGATTTGATTTCGTCCTTTGAGAATTGATTGTATCGTAGGATGTTGGGTATTGCTAACTAAATCACGGCAGATCTGAATGTCAATTTACAGTCAGTTGAGACACACGTCATGAAGACTGCAACGTTCGGTAAAAAAAAAAAAAGAAGAATTGTCAATTTTGATTTCAAGGTCACTTTGAAATTTAGCCTCGCTGCTGTCGATTACTTATTCTACTAAGTGAAAAGAGATTTTGAGTTTGACTGGACACATGGGTTTGACGTCAATAACAACAGATATATAGGAAACAAGTTGATAAGCCTATTTACTTTGCTATCCAACCAGAACAGACTTGTGACCCCTTTTGGTTTGTGAGTGACCCACCAAATTAGAACCACTGCTTTCATCTTCATTAATCAGACCTCCCTAACAGAGGGGTCTTCAAGCTAATGAAGAACTTGGCAACAAACATAAGTAATGAGTCCACTGAGGAAGTAAACTCCAGAAACAAAGTTGTTAACTGCTAACACCTTGCTGAAGTTGCTGTGAATGAAAAAAAGGGCTTTGTGGTAGTTTAATGAGGACAATGCATGGACCTACAACAGCTGATGAAATAAAAAATATTGTTTTTTCACAAGGTGAGGTGAATCTGGGATATGAAAGATGCAAGTGTGAGAAACAGCGTTGCGCGCCCAAGCGAGTGCAGCCATGTCTTCGGAGGAGAATTAGGTCAGTTGGGCTCCTGGGAGAATCAGAGGGAAAAAGAGAGAGATAGAGCAAGAACAAGCGAGTGAAATAGAGAAGACAGCGGGGATAAGGGATGGAGTGAACAAAGTAGAAGGTTAAAAGTAAAGGATGAAGGAGAGAGAGAGATAAAAAAAATACCTGAAAGAATTTAAGTGGAAGGTACCAAGAGAAAACAGCTTGGCATCAGTGCAATACTTGTTGTTTTAAATGCTTTGACTTCAAGTCTCTTCGAATTCTAACAACTATCAATATAAATAAAGTAATAATTGTATTTAAATGGCGCTTTTTTATAAATTATATATGATTAATTGTTTTTTTGTCAAATATCTCTAACCTAAAAACTGCTTTGTAGTTCGGTCCCGTGCACCCTCTTCCCAGCATGCACTGGGACATACATAATGTAAGTTTTATTTTCATTACTATTGTTGCTTTTGCTGGCATGTTTGAAATGTGTTGTCTGGAATTTTTTGTTTCTTATATGGTCATATATGACAGATTTTACATGAAAACTTTAAAATATATATTAAAAAATATTTTATTTTTATTTAAACTCAGAGCAAGACGTTTTACTGCATAGACTCTGAAAGTATCTATACAAATTGGAATGATGTACAGATGCTTATGTGAAATAAAATTCGAACGATGAATCCAGCATAACTGCAGTACTAAAGTTTACACAAGGGAGAATAGATGTTTGTGATGTCTTTCAAAAGCAAACTGCTGATCTTGTGCACACCACAACAGCTCTCCAGCTAAACTAATGGTGATGTGTTCCTCCATCCCCCCTTCAGTCATTCAAAAGCACAGTTTCATCTCTCGCTCTGTACTGTAGGGCTTGACACTGTACTGGGGTAATTAGTTAGTGGCTGGAATAGATGTATGAAATATTAAGGGACTTCCAAAGGGACCAAACTTCAAATGAAAATCTTGCTGGCCTCCTGGAAATGTGCCAAGCAGGAAAATTGGAAATATGTACTAAAATTAACAATAACAGGCAATTTGTATAAATGTATCCTTGGGAAAAGTGTCAATATGCAGGATCAGCAGAGGCCAATCAGCTTGTGTCATGCGGTAATGATGTAATTGCTTGAAGATTGCATGTAAAGGACCTATCAGCCTGCGCCCTCTAGTTTCATGACTGAACTAGATATTTGTTTGTGAATGGGATCTATATTCTTCAATATTGCTATAGCTCATATTGTATGCTTTGACTCACTACAAAGAACCAGTTCAAAAGAGTAATTTGTTCATGAATGGATTACAATCGACCCTTCTATTACTGCATGCATCCATCCAAAACAATTTAATAGAAAGACGTGTTTTATGTCCATTATTTCGCAGTACATAGATGTTTTGTCGGTTCAAATCAAGATGTGATTAACTGTAAAAATTTTACCCAGGCCTAATGTGTCCTGCCCTCATCATAATACAAATATCAATCAACAGGCTGCCAAATTTGGTTTGTGCAGCCAATTTCCTCAACTGCACTCAGATTAAAATCATTCAATTAATAAAATCATTGATTAGAAAAAAGTAACATTAAATATAATAGGCAGCCACAGTACAAATTCAGACTTCACAGTAGAATGTTTTTAGAGAAGTTACATGTTGTGAGAGTGTAATGAAGGGACAAGTCCTCTGCTAAAGGCATCAGCTTCAGAGATCGAAGACCAGGGAAGCTGCAAGAAAGCACCAGAGCGGGAAAATGAAAGAGGAGAGAACAGAAAGGCAAGTGTAAAATATTCAGCAGTGAAATCCACTCCTTTGCGAAGCAAGATCTGATGATTGAAATGAAGATAATGGTGGCCACGTTGCGAAAACTCTCAGCGTCATTTATCCTCTTTGTGCCCACAGACTGAAATTAACCATTGGGCTGAAAAAATTCCCACACTATTGCAACGGGTACTTAACAGCTCATTAAAGGGATAGTTCACCAAAAATGAAAATTCTGTCATTACTCACCCTCATGTCGTTCCAATCTCTCTCTTTCATCTTCGGAACATAAATGAAAATATTTTTTATGAAATCTGAGAGCTTTCTGTCCCTCCATTGACAGCTACGCAACTTCCATTTTGACGCTTCAAAAATGTCATAAAGAGATAGTAAAACGAATCTGTATGAATTGAGTCCAAATTTTCTGACGACTTCACTTTACTTTAAATGATGAACAGATTAAATTTAGACTTTTTATTCACATATAAACATTGATCAGTGAACATAAACAGAAGCTCAACCGTACATGCTTTGACACGCGAGAACAAACCTCATTGTAACACGAGAATGAACCTCATTAGTTTTTGTGGAAGCTCAAACGTGCTGCTTAACATGAGAATGAATCTCATTGGTTCTTGTGGAAGCTCAAATGTGCTGCATATAACACGAGAATGAACCTCATTGGTTCTTGTGGAAGCTCAAACGTGCTGCTTAACATGAGAGTGAATCTCATTGGTTCTTGCGGAAGCTCAAACGTGCTGCATATAAAACGAGAATGAACCTCATTGGTTCTTGCAGAAGCTCAAACGTGCTGCATAACACCCGAGAATGAACCTCATTGGTTCTTGCAGAAGCTCAAACGTGCTGCATAACACCCAAGAATGAACCTCATTGGTTCTTGTGGAAGCTCAAACCTGCTGCTTAACCCGAGAATGAACCTCATTGGTTCTTGTGGAAGCTCAAACATGCTGCGTAACACACGAGAATGAACCTCATTGGTTCTTGCAGAAGCTCAAACGTGCTGCATAACACACGAGAATAAACCTCATTGGTTCTCGCACGTCAAGCGAACAGCTTCCGTTTACCACAACTGATGTGTGAGTTGATGAATGTTTATATGTGAATAAAAGCCTAAAATCAATCTGTTCATAATTGAAAGCAATCAAGTCTCTTCAGAAAATTCGGACTAAACCACTCAATTAATGTGGATTAGTTTTACGATCTCTTTATGAACTTTTTGAAGCGCCAAAGTGGTAGTTGGGAGCTGTCAATGGAGGGACAGAAATCGCTCAGATTTAATCAAAAATATCTATTTGTGTTCCGAAGTTGAACGAAAGTCTTATGGGTTTAGTACAACAGGTGAGTAAATAAACGAACCCTTTAACTTGTTTTACTACAGGCTCTGATGTTTGTCCCCTCAAGAGATACAATTATAAGATGCTAACCTCTACAGCTCATATGTTAATTAGCACAGTGCTACCTCGATGAAGAAAAACACATTGAATGAAAGTCAGAAGTGCCGACTGCAGAAGAAAGTGAATCAGAAGGCCAAAGTCACTGAAAAGTACCCATCTGGAGAGTTTGGCTGCTTTCTCTCACAGTAAACTGTCAAGGCCGCCTGTCACACCAACACACAAAATCTCACAGCGCTAACAGTTTAGCAATTAGTGTCATCTCCCATATTCTAACCTAAGGCACATTGGTTACAAGCAAGCCAAATATAGGACCTAGGGGTGACGATTCAGAGTTTTAAGTAGGTGGATTATCTAAAATCAGGTCAGTGAAAGACATTGCAGGCTCATTTCCCTTTCCTTCCCATTGTATTCGCTTGATACTCCAATAATGCGTTGTGCAATAGCTCTCCTCTCTGTCAGTCCTGAAGTAGTCAATCGTCTCAGATCGTACATATCTAGAACATTAGATTAGACATCAAAGGTTTGGTTATTTAAAGTACACCCAGAGAGGGACAGCGTGTAGAAGTGTGTGTGTTGAGGGGTGAATGGGTTTTAAACAGAATACATTAACAACAGAGCATATGCATGACTGTCTTGATGTGCGCATGACTGTGCGTATGATGCTACGACACTTGACTTGCTATCACGGATGGGTAAATGCTCTTGAAGAAAGAAGTTGGTTGGGAAAGACAGCAGAAAGGAGGACAGGAGAAGGAGGGAAAACAAAGAGATCAAAAACAAGGAGACAAGAGGCCAAAGGGCAGAATACGAAGAACGTCTGTAGGAGGACAGAACACATGAGTCAGATTGTGAATATGTTTAAACAATACATTGTTTGACTGTACAGCTATATTAAAACATCAATCTTTTCTATTTACGGCTGGAAGAAAAATGAATATGATTTTTCATCCGCTACGTTGCAACATTAATTCGATAAAGTTTTAATAAAAGGTGTAGTTTTGTTGATATTTAAATACTTTCTCCCATTTCTCCCATTCTAGCTTATGCAGAAAAACATGCAAAAATATGATTTGAACATCCCTACCATCCCGACACAACCACTGTCAACAAATATTGTGTGTGTTGGGGGGTTGGTTTGTTTATCAACCAATGATCTTTTATTTTATTTATCCCTTCGCTAAGTCCCCACCCCCTTGGTTACTGTTGCTAACTCAGGCCCTGTTTACACTAATGCATTTACATTTTAAAAAGCATATATTTTGCTACGGTTATGCCTGCTGTCTAGACTACTCTGGACTTTTGGACCCTGTTTTAGTTTGAAAACTCCAGGATCGCTTTTCTGTATAGACGGACCAAAAACGGAGACTTTTGAAAAGGCATGGCTGCCCACATTCGCTCCCTCATTCGGTGTTCTGGATCATTGCATATCCTTCCCTGATTCGTCAGTGGTCATCATATGACCATTACACTACCGGAACTCAACAATAACAGACCAGAGCCGTCTCTCTCAAAGGCTCTGTAACAGACCAGCCTTGACGACCATGTAAACAATAACATGGAGACGGAACTGCAAGCTTTGCTGACTTTGTTGTCCTTTTTAGCAGCCATTGTGCAGTTAAACTCTACATTTTATAATACTGCAGCTACATGCCCAAGCTATTATTAGAGCAATCGGCAACTGTTTATACTTGTACACGCATGCCCAGTGTGCATTAATGGTCATGTGACATGCCTTTTCTGTCGTGTAGTGTGGACGAAGATTTTTTCTGAAACGCAATAGAAACCAGTATGGACGAGGATCGTTTTAATTTTAAAACGCTGTGTTAAAACAGGGCCTCAGACATGTTTTACAGAGCATCCCATTGGTATTAACTGGACTCCTTTCTGGCGGCATGGTTTTCAGTAAAATGTGCTCATAAAATGGTAAAGATTTAATGGATAGTATTCTGACATAAACGGGAATAAAGTGTGACATTGAAAAATAATTTTTAGCTGATATTTTTCTTTTAAAAGTGAAAAAAAATGCGTCTCACAATCAACTGAAAAAAAGAGCAGCCACATTTGCTGACGATTTTATATTATAACAACAAAATAGTTTTTAATGATTCTAAAACAATTTAATCCATGACAGGGTTATTATGAAGCAATAAGCCCCAAGAAGCCATGGTTTACAGTGAATTTATAACCGCTAAGGGGTGTTGTTAGGCACGACGCAGAGCAATGCAACTTAAAAATCACGTAAAATCACTAAAATCAGCCTTCCTTCCGCTGGAAAAAATAGTCCCTGACCGTGAACAGCAAGAGAAGTGACATTATTACGCCATTAGATGTCTTCATGAGTGAGTAACTCAGTAGCGAAGACTTTTAAGGACTGTGAGCACGGGAACAAGATGCAACTGACAAATGCTTTGACTAGCGCTGTCATATCCCAGCGACATTCAAATACATTTTTTTAAATTATGAACATCATAGAACTGACCTGAAGGAAAATGCTAAATCTGTACACTCGGTCATTCAATCTCTCTCACACAATACTCATGTTTATGTTGCTAAGAGTGGTTGCTTAGGGTGTTGTGCAGAGATACACAGAACACAGCTATTGACCAATCAAAATCAAGGACTGGAACTAACCATTTTATAATAGTTAACTAAAACTAAAACCATAAATGAACATTTTCATTACTTGAAATATAATTTGAAAAACTTTCTCATTTCTAATTTTCATTTAGTTTAACTTGATGTACTAAAATATCTCAAACTAAAAACTATATAGACATAAAAAACAGCTAATAAAATTAAATATAAAATAAAAATGACTTTAAAAATATATAAAATACCTATAATATTATCTCAATGTTAATATTAAAAAATAACACTGATATAATATTTTTTTATATTAATACAATTAATAAAAAATAAAATACTTTTAAAATACCATACTTTTTTTTTAAATTTTTTAGACAGATTTAAAGAAAATGTAAAAATGTCCTTTAAATTGCAGAGCAAACTCTTGGCTGGTAACAGTTGCTAAGGTATAATTGTCCAGTAATGCTTTTAAAGCGTGATAAGTTCAGTTTGGTGCCAACAAAGGTGCAGAAATTACACACAAATTCAGTTATACTGCTGTTTAATGATTGGAAGGCTTACAATTTACACAATTTTCTTTTAAAACATGGACAAAGGCTCCAAATTGTCCTCACCAGCTCTTTCACATGCCCACTGTTTTGTGGTAAGGCGAATAACACACCCTGCCCGTTCAAGGATATCAGTTTTTTATTTATTTTAAAAAGACCAGTGATTTATCACTGTCCTTAAATAGAATTAGATTACCAGACATTTATATTATGACACCAACAGCAGTAATTTAATTTCCAGTTCTTTTTATTTCCTCCTCCCTACATAAATAAACAGAAAGAGGAAGATAAATGGCTCAGTGTGGGACAGCATTAAAATGACAAGAGTGCGTGTATAGCGCACCACTGTCATAATGAGAATAAAGATTTCAATGGCAAAGGCTTCATCTCTTTTTGTTCCTCATCTCATTCTCCATTCTCTTTTTCCAACTCTCTTTATCCTCAAGTTGGGAGTAATGGCGGACAAAACGAGGCCACAGGGAAGAGTCCTCATCACTGATTTATGTTTGCTCCTATGTCCTGCATGTATTTACCGCACTTTGAATGTAATAGAAAGCATCACCCGTCACAAAAGCGCACACAAAAGCGCCAGCTTTCATTGTGATGCGGAAAGCCTCAACTTGCATATCTCGCTCACAAAGCGCTGTCAGCCCCCCACCCTCCCCCCAACCACTATTATTTTTCTCTCTTTTTTGCTTTGTTTTATCACAAATGGTGAAGTGGAAGATGTTCCGTCTATTTTGCATGCAATCGGAAACAAAATTATGCTGAAAAAGGTGCCTAAGCGAGGTGGAGTTGGTGGAAAGCGCCTCTGCTTCAAATTATATAATGTAGGTGATTAAAAGTAATTTGATGGAGAAAGAGAATGTTTTGAGCGTGAATGAGTGCGTTAAGACTCACATGATCCTCGTAATGGCTTAGTTGTCAGTGTATCTCGCTTACACTATAATTGCCACTCTGTTCCTGTGCTCGTTTTTGCTAAAGGGGCTATCATGCCACTTCTATGACTGGGCTGTGGTGGTCTTAAGGGGAGCCTATGCATATTGGTGAAAAATAATTATGTTGTATTATCTTTCTTTAATATGTTAGCGAAGAGTGCTACAGGGGGTGGAAATTATTGGTGTTCAACACAGCTGCAGCAGATCACGACATCTCAGCAGTGCTGTAAACTCTGAGCTTAACTCTTTATGACCCTCAGTTCACGAGTTCACACTTACATCAAATTAAATAGGGTAAATATTATGCGTATTTGGCGTGCTGTCCGGGGGAGGGCTCCGGGCTCGGAATTTTGCCCGAACCCAGAGTACCCCCCCCCCGTGATGGAAATAGTCTAGAACTAGACTACATATATTAATTTGATGTCTTATGTGAGTTTAATTAAGTGAGGAGAAGGGGTGGTGGAGGGATGCTAAGAAACAGTTAACGACAGGAAGGTAAATCGGCAGTCTATATACACCTCCTATCGTTGATTTTTTAATGAGCTCCTCTTGTGTTCAATTAGGTTTAATTATCTGGGTCTGCTCCACTTAACAGTTTTAATTTCCTGAATGTGCTCCTCCCGAACTTTGTTTATAAAACATCAAAACCGGTTCACTGAACGGCTGTGGAGAAGAACCTCAGCTGGCATCATGAATGAAGGCATGTGCTGGGGTAATGGGCCACGTAAAAGCAACAATTAACATCTTCTAACAAGATCAAGACATATATTTCCTACTTATCTACATTCCGGCCACTTTGAAGCACGGAATCATTCTTCTTTTGATGCACATACAAACATGCTTTTATCCAAACTGACACTCAATTCAAATTCTATATTTTATCACTTATCATGCATGTAATTAAACCAATGTCCTTGGCATTGTTAGCAACATGCTCTACTGTTTGAGCTATAATGTTAAAACATACATAATATGAGTCCCCCAAGCTCATTAATGTATAAATAGGTAACGTGTGTATGAGCGTAAATGAATGTGGATGATGTGTTTATAATATGCCATTAGTATTCACAGGTATTTGTGTGTAAAGCATTGTTCTAGCACACATACATTAACATTATTAAAGGATTAGTTCATTTTAAAATGAAAATTACCCCACAATTTACTCCCTCCTCAAGCCATATATGTATATGATTTTCTCCTTTCTGATGAACACAATCAGATTAATATGTTTCCAAGCTTTATAATGGCAGTGAATACGGTTCACGAGTTTGAAGCTCAAAAAGCTCCATATTTAAAACTTTTTAAAGTAAAATATCTAGCTTCCCCACCAGACCGCGTTCCTTATTCAACTTACGGAAAAAGCGTAACTGGCGCGTAAGCGTTTTTAACTGCGAGAAGCGTTACACTTTCTGCATAGGTTGAATACGGAAGGTGGTCTGGCGGAAACTAGATATTTTACATTATAAAGCTTTAAATATGGATATTTTTCTTACAAAAACCCATCAATTCACTTCAGAAAGACTTGATTAAGCCCCCGGAGCCGTGTGGAGTATGTTAATGATAGATGGATGCACTTTTCTGAGCACTGCCATTATAAAGCTTGGAATCAGGATATTGATTAATATAACTCAGATTGTTTTCATCAGAAATAAGAAAGTCATATACAGTACACCTAGGATGGTGATCACTTGATGTTGAGTAAATCATGGGGTAATTTTCATTTTAAAGTGAACTAATCATTTAAAGGGACAGTTCACCCAAATGAAAATCCTGTCATCATTTATTCACCATCAAGTTGTTCCAAACCTGAAGGAATTTCTTTCTTCTGCTGAACACAAAAGAAGATATTTTGAAGAATGTCAGTATCCAAACGGTTGACTTCCATTGTATTTTTTATATGGACGCCAATGGGGCCCATTAACTCTTTGGTTACCCACAGGGTTTGACATTAACTTTTTTGCTCATCACCAGCCACTCAGAATTTTCACTGGCCACAATTTTGCCGTTTGGAAATTACATTTTATATGATTAAAGTTGACTTTGGCATGCTTAAATTACTTGATTTTGAGTCATTTTACTTGATTTATAAGATTTAAAACCCTTTTAAACTTTCAAATGCAGTGACCACCCAAATCAAGACTACATTGTTTATCAGCTGGTATGTGCAGGTTGGCAAGGGGTGGGCAATATGAGCATAGGCTAATATGAGAAATTGAGTTATTTTTGTTAGGCTATATAAAAGAACAAAGTAGCAAATTAGTAAATAAATATTTATAAATATATATAAATAAATATGCTCTGTGAGAGAGGAGCCTGGAGCTTGTGGCCAGTGGGTTCAGACTGGAGTTTGAACCTCCGGTCAACAATATAAGCGGGAATTTCTTTAGCACGCTATTCAGCGCCAATCCCGCCCTGCAGTCAATTTAATTGGTTAAGGTTAGGGTGTAAGGTTGGTTTAGGGGTTAGCAGTTGTTGTAGCAAGAAAATCAGCACTGTGCAGAGGTGGACAGTAACGAAGTACATTTACTTGAGTACTGTACTTAAGTACACTTTTTGAGTATCTGTACTTTACAGAAGTATTATTTTTTTGGGGAACTTTTACTTTAACTTCACTACATTTGAAAGACAAATATCGTACTTTTTACTCCACTACATTTCTATCAAGGTCCTCAAAGTCAAAAGTCGTTTCTGTAGCAGCTTTGCAAGTCAGTGGATGATTTTGTTTCTTCTTTAAAAGTTTTTTTTTTTTGTGCAAAATATAAATATCTGGGAGAAAGAGAAGCATAGACATATGGATGAATCTGAAAAAGCATGATGAAAGAGTTCAGTTCAGTCTGGGTTTTTTTTTTGTGCCTCTGAGATGCCAGAGCACGAGAACTGAATAGAGCTTTCTTTTGTGTTTTTTTCGCACTTAAACAGACCAATACACACAAAATGTAAACATTTTCATTTTGGAAAGTATTCACGTAAACAAAGTTGATTATGTCTAAAGTGAACGTAAACAGTTGGGGGAATATCGGATGTGTATCAGTGTGTAGGATTTGTGCATTCTGCCTTAAAGTGACAGCAGCTTTGTAAAAAGCTTTCTAACTTTTAAGTATTTAAATTAGTTCAAGGTAGTCGGATGGAGCATCACTGACTGGCTTAAACTACCATGGCATAGCGTGCATTTATACGACAATGCTACAATAATAAAATAATGCCTTGACATAAAAAAGGAAATTTACTTTTGATACTTAAGTACTTTTAAAAGCAAGAACTTCTGTACTTTTACTTAAGTAAAAATTGTTTTTAACAACTTTAACTTGTAACAGAGTAATATTTGACCAGTGGTACTTTTACTTTCACTCGAGTAATGGAGTTGTGTACTTTGTCCACCTCTGGCACTGTGATTGACATGACCAGTGAAATCTTTATAATCGGCTGTGGGGCGGAGTTTGCGTTGTACTGGTTTTGGGGGGGTGGGGGGTAACAGGGCGTGGTTTTGGAGCTTCCACCCCGTTTTGGAGTTACCAGCTATAAGGTGTGTTCGACTTCGGCTGCAGGTGGTTGTAACCGATCGGCAAGAGTTCCCGCTTGCAGTAGGGGAGGAGCTGAAAACGGAGATGTGAAGTTGGACACTTTCTGCTTCCCGTAGTGACGCTTGCATTATTTGCATACTTGATCACAGCTGAAGTGAAATAAATATTTGTCAACAGACATCTGCATCCGAAATCACATACTTCCCTACTACATAGCAGGCGAAAAACAGCGAATGTGACAAGAGAAGTATGTCCGAATTCACAGTACTTATAAAAGAGTAGGTAAAAAGTACCCGAATGACCTACTTCTTCTGGCGAAATTGTGAAGTGTGCATACGATGGACATTTTACCATGAGGTCACGGGAGAGGATTTATGAATGGTAGTGAAGCGACACAACTGACGCTGGTAGATCACATGATCATGACAATAGTATGGAATGTAGTATGTCCATTACATTCATATAGAACTACTTTTTTTAAATATAGAACTTTTTAGCAGTCAAAATAAGTACCTACTCAAGAGAGTATGTGATTTCATACGCAGCCTCGGTTTATACTCGCCGCGCCTGCATGAATGTGAAGGTGCAAGTAAAAAAAATTGTGTAAATACTGTAAATGTATATTGTAACTAAAAATATTGTAAATTATTATTATTAATATAAAATAATTCATGTTGCATCTAAATAATATTACACTATAGAAATATATTTACATTCATTTAAATATAAATGTAATGTTTTCAAATTTAAATAATATTAACAAATAAATATAATATAAAGGATTTGTAAAGATTTTTACACTTTTACACTTACAAAGTAAAAAAAAAATTACAAAGACATTTATGTTTTAGATGCTGTCAATACATCCATATAATATGTTTCATTGTATCCAAACAATGCATATGTCACCATTTTGTATGAATACATAAAATATTAATGAGATCAGAGTGGCTTGTGTGTTAGTGGCCAGGTTTATTCTTAAAGCACCCTGTATCTATACAGGCTGCACATAAAACAGTCCCAATCACAATTTTATAGTTATTGTAAAGCTGATTAGATATGAGCTATAAAACCTATGAGAATATGTTTCACAAGCTTCTTATGAATCCTATTTCATTTGGGGAGGGTGTTTATAGAGATTACAATCCATCAAGTAGAATAGCTCATTTGTTATAGGCTGATATGATTAACACATGTATACTTCATTTGTTTAAAACTGCAAACAGCACATCTGAGCTTATGAGCTGAATGTTGGACAAGAGAATTAGATGCTTGGAGTACTGAAATACACCCGTCCATTTACAAAACGCATCTGTGGGAGGTGTGTAGTGTGTGGGCAAAAGGTACGAATCTAACTTGAAAGTGTTTGCTATATGTGGTCTAGCATCAAGGTGGCCCACAGGACTCGGATTGAATGCTGCACTGGTTAGAAACTGAACAGAAAGGCTTTGTATAATGCTCATTCGGCGGGTTGCATGTATGTATTGTTTTTCGCTAAATATTTTTGTCTCAGATCTTGGGGGTAGCTGCTGTGATGAGTCTCCAAAATTAGGAAACCACTTAATTGGCACCATCCAAGAGGTGAAAACAATGTTGTGTGACACAGTGCTAATGGGCATTAGCATGTTTATAAATAACCAATTGCATATAAAGCTTTATTTGTGACTCATTGATTGTGATTTCCCTCCACTAGTGCTATAGAGACTGTAGTATGTAATGTTTTCACACTGTGATAACAAGCCATTTGAAAAATGTGAATTCGCTAACATATGTTCTCGCAGAGGTTCTCCACTCTGTCTAGCTTAGGGTTGCCAGCACTTTCTCTCATAAGTGGTAATTTGTTGAGTAGCTGAGGTGATAGAACCCAAGATGGGGGCTGAAATGATTCAGAGCTTCGTCCGGTAGAAACGCAGATAATGATGCTGACATTCGGCATATTAGTGAACTCTGGGGAGCTTTTATATGAATTCAATGCACCATTATGTCAATATAACAGTGAACCGGTGTCTTGCAGTGTGTTACATTTGTTTTGATCATGTCTAATGTAATTTTTAAGCCAAAATAATCAGAGTGACTGTAAAAAGATGGAGTGACGTTCATGGGCATCTTGGAAACCTCTGCTGGGAATTTAATCTTGTCTGATGCTTGTCTTGACTTGATTTCATTGCCACCTTTGTGAGAGTCCCCCGATCAGACAGATTTAACCCCTTTGGATGGAAGGATATGCATCTTTAGTGAGACGGCTGAAAAAATTGTCATACTAAAATCTGGGGTTTGCTTTGTCTGCTGTTGTCTTGCACACAGTTGAGTGTTCTGGGCTTTTTAGTATACTTTACTGACCACTAATTACTATAGACAATCAATGAGCCACATAGGATGTTTGTTTCATGTTTATATTGTTTCAAGTTGTACGAATGCAGATACCTTTTCACCTCCTCCCATATACATATTTGTTGTATCGCATATACATTTTTGTTGCCATTTTCCATTTTCTTCTTGAAGTAGTTCTTAAACGCAACAGTCAAAATGAGTGCTGCCACTTAGTGAATCAACCAATAAGAGCAGTCCATTTCAGGCAGATGTATAGGTGGCAGGAAAAACATCATCAGCTTATTGTTTTGGTTCAGGAGGAATGGTAAAAGGTGCTGTTTGTTTGAGGCGCTCAGTGACTGTCTGTCTACAACTCAGCAAAGCCTTACGGAATGCACTGATGACGTGTGAGGTCTGCGTGAGCAGGGTACGTGGAGGTATGGAAATACAGATTGACAGGCAGGTAGGACATCCTATAATTGCATTTGGACCGAATGGAATGATTGGGCGAACATTTTTTTCGGTCCTGAGACTTCCACAGAAGATATATGTACACTTTGAATATTTAGACCACTTCTATTATTGTTTGCTATCAGGATTTGTAGAGTTTCAACCAATACAACAAAAAGTGTTTATGAAAAATGTCTTAGTTACAGACATGACCTCGATTCCCTGATGGAGGGATTCCCTAGGGAGTCGCACTTGGGAGCCCCAACGCTTCTGATTAGCAGGTAGTTCAGTGTTGTGGCAGGAAGGACACAATGGGGGTTAGGGTTCCCAATGGAAAACGCCACAACAAGTTGAACCATGTTACGAGGTTTGTCGGTGCAGATGTCGGAAATCTGCTGTGTGCAGGGTAACAAGTGCACTCGCTACATCGCAACCTTCCCAATGCCCCATGCCGCAGAGTCCCTCGTACCACGCAGGGGCAGAGAGAACAGTAGTTACAATGGGAATAGGTTGCTTCAGCCACTTCCAGAACATTTCTGTTTTTTGCTTCTAAAATAAGGATAAACTTACAGCTGTGCAGACAAGAGTTAGCATTGGGGAAGGGTTCTTTCTCCTATCCAGAAGAAAGGAGACTATGGAGACCACATCCTGCCCGAAGGTAGGTTAGCATGTGGAGAATACATTATATGGACTTACTGAACAGGAAGTACCTGAAAAGGGATGAGCTCTACAGACACCGTGACCGGTGGCAGAGCGAGGCTCTGCCCAGGGTAGGACAGGATTTAGTGACAGGGAAACCGAACAGTGGAGAATACATCATATGGGATTACCACTAGGGAATCAGCACATATGGAGCCCAATTACGCAGACTCACCTGAAAAGTTGCATACCATGAGTAATGGGCCTGGTGGAAAATTCCACCGCTGAATTTGGCTACCGATAGGTGCTGAAGGTTAGAAAGATGTCCAGGGTTTGCCAAACAGGAAACTCACATGGACCACAAAAATGCATGTTAATACCTCAGGTAGTGGAAAGGCCCTGTGTGCAAACAATACTCCCAGCCAGTTGCCCGATTTTTACCTATTCAAACCTGATAACATTCGGGACGATACCGCCTCAACCTGGAGATTGGAAAATCTTATTAGGTGTAGCCAACCCCACTGCTATACAGATGTCTGTTTTGAGAGGCACCATTTGTCAGTGTCCTGGAGGATGCAATGGAGCACAGCGCACCATGGGTTTGGTATGCCCAAGAAAGGGCATCCACAATCAAGTGGGCCAATCTCTCTTTTTGTCTGGAGACAATTCTCCCCTTTAGCTGTCCTTCAAACCAGACTAGGAGAGCTGCTCAGAGCATCTGAAGTTCTCTGTGCGTTCCAAGTACACAAGCAGGGCCAATATCGGACATAGCAACGATAAGGCTGGGTCTGCTTCATGACAAGGAAGCGCTTGCAGGTTCACCACCTGATCCCTAAAAACGGTAGTGGGAACCTTGGGGGTGTCTGTCTTCAAGGGGTGTGAGCTCCGAGAACCAAGTCTAGATGGGCGAGTACGGCGCAACCAACACAACCTGTTCTTTGTCCTCCCTGACTTTAATCAGAAAGCATATAGCACCCCCGCCTGTGTTGGACTTGTCTGTTGTAACCACAGCACATCTGGACACTTGTTCTAAGGGAACCCCTGCACGTAGAAATACAAGGTCTGTCCAAGTTATTTGTCTATGTTTGCTCTTTTAGAAGAAATTTCTCTTTTATAGAGAAACTCAGAGAGAATAGAG
This sequence comes from Gobio occitaniae, assembly GCA_033150135.1. Lineage (NCBI taxonomy): Eukaryota > Metazoa > Chordata > Actinopteri > Cypriniformes > Gobionidae > Gobio > Gobio occitaniae. The sequence continues at coordinate 37,340 of JARQWZ010007058.1, forward strand.
AATATTAGAAAATATTTTCTTTTGAACCTTTCTGTTTTTAGTAGCTCGTTGAAGCGCCCAGGGGAATTCTCGGCTCCGAAGAACAAATCTGAATGAGTGGATGCAAGCCATCTCCAGGGGAGTGGCATGCAAATTCAACTCACCAATTCTCATGGGCCTTTTCTGAATTATCAGAGGTGTTTGGGGTGTTTGAGTGACATATAGAGAACATTGCCTACCCTACCTTTAAGTTATAGGTACATTGTTAAATTCTTATAATGTAATTTTTTTTACAGAAATAGACTAATAGTTAAAACCTGTTAATTGGTTAACAGTAAGTTACTGTATCATACATGTGCGATTTAAAATTATTAACAATGCATTATATATATATATTTTACTGTAAAATACTTTCAGATTTATTTATCTTTTTGCAAGTAAAAACTACGAATTGCCATATAATTTAAGATAATAAAAAACAGTTTAAGGACATTCTCAGATGATCCAACATTACACATCACATATGAACATTTTATATAAATAGTTTAGTTTATTCTCATTTTTGTTATCAGTATGTACATTAGGGTGTTTTGTGTCACAATTAATATTAATTATTTTAGGATCATGTGCATTTAGCATAATTTATTTTTGTGTGTATGACCAAGTGCACAGTCTCTATAGGGATATTGGCCATGTTTTATGGACAGGTCACTTATGATGAACTCTAATTCATCATGTGGCTTTCTGGTACTGATTGTCCAAGTAGGCTTGGTATATAAGATTATATAATTTCATGAAAAATATGGCCCGATTTCACAGACAAGACTTAAGCCTAATCCTAGACTAAAATGTATTTTTGAGCTGTCTTATCTGAAAGCAACTTGCACTAACCAGTCATGTTTATAAAAGGTAATTTAAAATCTTATTTTAACTAATCCCTGTCTGTAAAACCAGAGGATGATGTTTAAGTTTTGTAAGTAAAATACACTCACTGGCCACTTTATTAGATACACCTTGTTCGATTAACGCTTAACGCAAATATCTAATCAGCCATTCACATGACAGCAACTTAATGCATTTAGGCATGTAGATGTGCCTTGTTGATGCCCATGGTCAGAGGGGAATGGCCAGACTGGTTAGAGCTGATAGAAGGCCAACACTAACATAAATGACCATTTGTTTCAACGAAGTATGCAGAAGAGCATCTCTGAACGCACAACACATCAAACCTTGAAGCAGGACTGGCTACCGCAGCAGAAGACCACACCATGTGCCACTCATGTCAGCTAAGAATAGGAAACTAAGGCTACAATTTGCATGGGCTCACCAAAATTGAACAATAGAAGATTGGAAAAATTTTGCCTGGTCTGATGCTTCTCTATTTCTGCTGTGACATTTAGATGGTAGGTTCAGAATTTGGCATAAACAACATGAAAGCATGGATTCATCCTGCCTTCCATGAACGGTTCAGGCTGCTTGCTTAGTGCTGTAATGGTGTGAGTGATTTTTTTCTTGGCACACTTTTGGGCCCCTTAGTACCAACTGGGCATCATTTAAATGCCACAGCCTACTGAGTATTGTTGCTGACCATGTCCATCCCTTTATGACCACATGCACCCATCTTCTGATGGCTATTTCAAGCAGGATAACACGCCATATCACAAAGCTCAAATCATCTCAAACTGGTTTCTTAAACATGGACAATGAGTTCACTACTCAAAATGGCTTCCACAGTCTCCAGATCTCAATCCAATCGAGCACCTTTGGTATGTGGAGGAACAGGAGATTCACATCATGGATGTGCAGCCGACAAGATGCTATCATGTCAATATGGACCATGGAATGTCTCCAAGCACCTTGTTAAATCTATGCCACAAAGAATTAAGGCAGTTCTGAAGACAAATGTACAATATGCCATCCCTTAATAACTAAAACATTGTCACCGTATTTTTTATGGTGAACTCCAGGCAACCACAGCAGTTGTTTTGGTAAATTTAACTGGATATTTTTTTACACTGTAGTCAGAGCCATATTTCCTTTACGGGCAGCGCTTCCAACATCTGGTCAGCACTTTGGGTGACCCAAGTATAAGTCCTGGCTCATGGTCCTTTCCTGATCTTCTTCTTCTGTCTTACTGTTTCCTATCTTCCTTAAATATCCTATTGAAATAATGGCAGAAAGGACAAAAATATAACTTTAAAAAAAAGTTACAGAAATAAAAAAGCTAAAAAACACCCTGGTGACATTTTATGGTCTTGAATGCTTCCCAAACATTTATTTTGAGGGCATTATTAGTTTTATTTTTTTAATGGGGCAACATTTTCTAGACCCACCAATGCCTGTATTTGCATTTCATCATGTCTCTTTCAATCTTGTAATGCAATGCCGCATCCACACGACCAACTTTGTTTTGTTTGTTTATTTTTATTGCTAATCCACTGTGGCCCATTTGCTCTTCCGCTCAACCGCCGGTTTTTGGCACATTCTGAATTGGAGTCTGTCATGGCCATTAACCATTTATAACAGATCACTTCTAGAGGCTTCTAGATTTGTGAAATCCTGTAAATGAGTGTTAGCTAGGATTCCAGCATCATGCTGCTATGTGTTAAAAGGATGTGCAAAATTTCAGTCGCGTTCACAGCTCACCTGTGGGTGCGTCTGTCACTTTCACAAACACCTCTCTGGCTGCAAAGACTATTTAAGTGTGGCACAGGGTAAAATTCTCATATCTCTCTGTTTCAGCAGCTACGACCTGCAGCTGAAAGCTCTAGAAGGTTTGACCGTAATCTTTGCATCCTCATACAGCAAGGCAGGACGTTACTGAACGGAAAGCCTGCCATCAAATAGATGGGCTCTTTATATATAGTTAAACACAATCCAAATCCCTAATTTTCATGGTTTCATTTATGAAGTTTAGCGTAAATGTTGATAGAACTAGAATCTCAGATATAATTTGTCTGATAGTTTCTGTCTACGAAGCATTGAATTTATTTCAGAGTGTTTAACAATTGACAGAACTGAATAATGAACTTGATGTGCCACAGGGTGCAGGCATGTCTTCAATGGCTATTAATGACCACAAGTTTTCATCAGGGAGTCTGTTATTCTACTGTAGTGGTGGCACCGTACTGGTCTGCCAATTATTGATTGCTCTCAAAGTAATTTTTGTAAAAAAAAAAAAAATAATAATAATAATAATAATAATAATGCATTAAATATAGTCCTTCGCATGAAAAAGGTTGAAGACCTCTGGTCTGGTAATAAACATTAACAACAGAGAACTAGATGTGTGAAAGAAACAATGGTTTGACAAACATAAATTTGAATTCGTGTAACAAAACCAAAAACTATTTCCATTCATTCCATTGGAGTTGCATGTGTTTTGAAAGAGTCAGTAACTTTTTCAAAACAGGTGGAACTCTAATGGAAATTAAAAATGTCAATGTGTGTCTGGATATTTTATTATGCATTCAGAACACACACACACACACACACACACACACACACACACACACACACACACACACACACACACACACACACTTTTCAATCTATTATTGAGAACTATATGGTTTATACTAATATAACCTAGGATTACCCCTAAAACCTGTTGACTTTATTAGAAGGAAAAACGCATCTTATGAGCCATTCAAATAGTAAAACCCACTTTAAATGTCCTTGGTTTTCAACATGTTTAGCATGTTATGTCACAATATTTGTGAGGTCATTTTATTTGGCCCTCAAGTAGCTAGCCTATTACAAAGCTGTATACAAATGACCCTGAATTTCTCTCAGCTCTTAACAAGCACTCCAGAGTTAAGCCTAGCCTACTTGTACAATAAATGGATGAATATCTCAGTAATGGCAAGGACAACATGACAGTAGGAAAAAATGCGACAAGAACACAATTGCCCAGTCACGAGTAATGATCACTAAGCACACAAAAAAAGCATCGATAAACCCATTAGGGAACTCGATGTCTTAGTTCGTGCCTTATTAATAATTAATTCCAAAACCGTTTCGCTTTGATTTGATGGCAATTAGTCGCTATATTACTCGGCACTACTACAATCACCTGCTCTTAAAACAGTTTCGAAAATATCACGCAACGATGCAATGTCGATAAGCGCAAAGCTCTCTCACTCTTAAAAAAAAAAAATTAAAAGTAGCCTGAAAAAGACGTGTTTTAAAACAACTTTTCGGTGTGAATGTGGTCAGCAGGGCACTAATTACTTCAGGGATAAAACACAACACTTGAGGGAACTGTACGCAGAGAAACAGCATGTCAACCTCGCACAACACACCATGTTCACCGACAGGTTGATTTTTATACGGCTTCTTCACGACTGTTTCCCTCACAAACTCTATAGCAATCTATAAACTTGAAAATGTGTCGAAATTATATAAATCTTAATGTCCTAGTTTGTTTCAACAGATGTTCCGCCCGCAATGACGCTTTAAATATAAGACATAAAACAAAAATCTATGACAATATACCAAAACATCTAAAGTTGTTTTACCTGCTCGGGTTGGCACAGGGTACGCACGGGATAGATGAAGAATCCAAACTTTGAAGACTGCGAGCCCTTGATCGGCTGTTAATGGCTCGTTTATGAGAGACGCATTAGACCGGTGCAGTTCTGACAAGACTATATGCGAGCAATGCTGCTGTCTGTCCCTCCCTCCCTCTTTCTCTCTTCCCCTCTTCCCCAGAGAAATAAATAATCTCTGCTTTCATCTGGATCACTGAATCTCTCCCTCCCTGCCGTTTGCTCTCTCTCTCTCTCTCTCTCTCTCTCTCTCTCTCTCTCTCTCTCTCTCTCTCTCTCTCTCTCTCACACACACACACACACACACCACACGTTTCACGTTGACTTCTATTGTGTTTATATGCTGTTGATATTTTCTCAAAACCCTCACACAAACATTTCTACGTTTTAAAAATCTAAATCGAAACATTATGTAAATTATCAATTTTCCTTGTAATCGCCGGTCCCCACAATGCATGCAATTTTAGGGACTACTATTTTTGCTTGCAGCCAGGGCCTAGAATACACTAAAATTCACAGGGCCTGGGACTACATTTGAATGACCTCTTCCCTGGACCTGTTGGCAATACCCTATTGGACCTTATTGGGGCCCCTTCATCAGTGGGCCCCTGCAATCAAGAAGAGCCTTCATAAAAAAAATGCAGAGTCCAACACACTATTACACATATTCCTCTCTTTGTATGCATAATTGTACACACATAGGCCCTATATCAGATATGACTGAATTGGACTAAGCATATGCTCATATTTCTGTAATCGATGGGACAGTATGTTTTGTAAGTATTTAATAGCATTACAGTGATTAATGCAGTGGTTCTCAATTCTGGACCCGAGCACTGCATATTTTGGGTGTCTCTTT
>JARQWZ010007059.1:0-35000 GCA_033150135.1 Gobio occitaniae
ACCACAAATATTATACAAACCAAGATTATTAATATTTAACACGCACTGAAGAAATTGAGTAAGTTTACTCGATTAAAACAATGCACCCCTCCCAACGTGAGGTGACGACGACTCGGCAGTTGAGTAAGCGCGGGCTGTTTGAATTCGCTTCAGTCTCCAGAGAAGTTACTTCCTCTCAGCGTCGCAGAATGGGTGCATTTCCTCTGTGAAATTCAGGTTTGTGTGTTTTATTTTATCTATAAAATCATTACAGTGCTTAAAATCATTTTATTTAATGCAAAACAACATACAGGGACGCAATGTGAGTCACCTAAACGAGTGTCTCGCCCGTCTTTTTTCGTGATTGAAACACCTGATGATGCCTTGCATAAAACACGACTTTATTTCTAAAGTTAATGAATATAATTAATTTGGATGATAAAATGTTTTCAGAACTGTGCACTGTTTGTTTATTGGCAGGTTATGGAGTCAGGCGTGTCGCAGCATCTTTCAGCTACAAGCGAAATGCAGGACAGCGATCTGAAGTTTAAAGTCCAACCGTCGAGTGTGAGTCCATCTCGGGTTCGAGAACCAGCGCTTATACGGTGGAAATGGGATAACAGACCGGTTGATTACACTTTTATTACTTTTAAATGCTACATTTTTACTTGTTACATGAGTTTAAATGTTGTAAAATATTGTATACTTGTCAAAACTGTGATATATGCTGTGTTGCTGTAACTTACTCATTGACAATGACAGTCGGTGTTGGTGTGACGGCACAGCAGCGGTCGCGTGGTTTTCGGATCATCTCTCTGTGTTGTTTGTTAGAGCAACCACAAAGGCTGTTCTCACAGCTGGTTCGGTGCGCTAGGTGGAGAGCGCTGAAAAGCCGTTCTTACGGCTGGTAAGAGAGCGCCTTCGTGTGAGAGAGCGCGCACGTCAGGCTGCACCCACCCCCTGACTGTGTCGCCGCGACCCCACCCCCTGCGTGCTTCAGCACCAAGGAGAGCGTCCTTCTGAAAGAGCAAACACAGATAGAGCTTGCGTCTTTTTCAAGATGACATTCTATCTGTGTGTTTCTGGATGCGGTGGTTACCTGTCACCAAGGGATGGTCACCAGCTGTATCTCGTGTTTGGGCGTTCAGCACGCTGAAACAGCGCTGGTGGATGACTCATGTTCTCACTGCGGGAACATGACCATCTCGGAGTTGCGGTCTAGACTCCATCTCGCAAGGGGTGGAGTCCCCGTGCCTCTGCCTCGATCTAACCCTCCACAGAGGGTTACTTCAGGCAGTAGCACGGGTGATTTGAGGGTTACGGTGAGCGCGCTTCCCCCAGGGAACCAACCCCCGGGGAACCCTCATCCCACTCGCACTCCGCAGCCAGCAGAGCTGCCGTTGGAACGTGGTGGGCCGTCCTCGAGATGTGCACCATCCGTATCCTTCGGGGCTCCCCCTGATGATCAGATGTCCATCGCTGCATCGGAGGGAGGGTCAGACTTCTCTGGAGATGACGTGTCGGCGCAGGGGGCTCCTTCGGGAAGATCCGCTGTGCCCGATACAGATCCAGAGATGATGGCCATGCTTTCCCGGGCCCCAGAGAAGATCGGGCTCGTGTGGAACCCTCCACCGTGTCCCGAACCTTCAAGGTTGGATGATTGGTTTCTCGGGGTGGCCCGTGCTGGTTCTCAGCGCCCCACCCCGGTTCCTTTCTTCCCGGAGGTGCACGAGGAGCTCACTCGGTCATGGACGGCACCTTTTACTGCCCGAAACCGGCCCAGTGGATCCTCCTCCCTCACCACCCTCGATGGCGGACCTGCAAAGGGTTACACGCAGGTTCCTCCCGTGGAACGAGCCGTTGCTATGCAACTGTGCCCTAACTCCACATCCAGGGGGAACCCGTGTCTCCCCTCCCGAGCCTGTAGGCACTCGTCCGATCTGATCGGAAAGGCCTACCAGGCCTGTGGAGAGGCAGGCTCCGCCTTACACGCTATGGTGTTGTTGCAGGTTCATCAGGCCTAGGCACTGAAGAACCTGCACGAGGGTGGTCACGATCCCGCAGTTCTCCAAGAACTGAGAACCGCAACGGACCTCGCGCTTCGTGCGACGAAGGTTACGGCGTGGGCCGTGGGTCGTGCGATGTCCACTATGGTGGTCCAGGAACGCCATCTCTGGCTGTGTCTGGCAGACATGAGGGAGACCGACAAGATCAGGTTCCTTAACTCCCCCATCTCCCAGACCGGCCTCTTCGGCGACGCGGTCCAGAACTTCGTCCAGCAAATTTACAACAAAATATCTGAGTTACTTTTTCAAAAAAGTAACGCATGTTACTTTTTCACATTAATTTGACTGACAGCTCTCCTGCCCCCATGTTGAGGCGTTGTGTGTAAACATGATGGTTATTGTAGTTCCAGACTAAATGTGAGCATTTATTTATCTCACTTGCACAATAAAGATTCTGTACTCCTCAAAATGAATAAAATCAGACAAATGCAAAATCAGAGTACTATGCAATCCTCCAATAATTAAATGTTAAATAAAACAACAATTTTTATGTATTTAATCTACCTTTATATTTAATTTACCAATGTCTTGCTGCTGACCTTTTATGATGAAAATTACTAGATTTTTTGTTTTTATTGGTAAAACTTTTTTCTCCTGCATCCTATTCTACCATTATCCAGAATGGCAGCACAGCAGAGCTGCGCCCTCTACTGTTCATGTGTGAATTTGCATTTTTACCGCAGCCTGGGGCTTATTATTTCAATTTTGGTATGAAGAGGTCTTTACCGTTGCAGAAAAATATAACTTTTTTGTTATGAAAAAAAACAAAAAAAAACAAGCCCAGCCCAGGTGAGAAAAAGTAACGCAAAAGTAACGTAACCCATTACTTTTCTTAAAAAGTAACTAAGTAATTCAATAATTTACTTTTTAAGGGAGTAACACAATATTGTAATGCATTACTTTTCAAAGTAACTTTCCCCAACACTGCTCATAAATATTGTTTTTTAAATGTTTCAATTATTTTTACTTAATTTTATTTGTTAATGTACCAAATGAAATTACTCAGATCAAATTTTTTTACTTATATTTACTAATAATGGATTTCACTGCCTTAACATGTACTCAATATTTTTAGTGTAAAAATGTTTCACCCAAAAAATTTTGTAAATCATAGTGCAAGTGTAGGATTTATCAGCATTAAAAGTTACATATCATTGCTGCTTTTTGCAGTGCATATTTAGTTTGGAAAGATGAAAATATTACGTTTTCATCAGTTATTTTATCTACGGGTCACTAAACATTACAGATTTCTGCTCATTCAAATCAGATACAGATGACTGTAAGCAGATAAGCACTGCAATATTACATTTGTTTGAATGCATTAGAGAGAGCAATTGCGTGTGTGAATAAGTGCTACCTGTTTAAAAGGTGCTTTTACCCGATCATGTTCAGTGTGTAGAAGGTACAAAAAAATTCCTTGAACTATAACATCCCACTCATGTCCATCGCCGTCATCCTAACCTTTACATTCTTTCTGATTTGAGTGATCCATCTGTATCTAGTTAAGATGTGTTTAACGTGTGTGTTCTGGCTAAAAATGCAGTTATATTATGGGCCGTTGGCATGAATTGTACGTGTGATGGAGCGGTAGTGGAGCGCTCTCGGAGCGAGTGAAAACCATGGCGCTCCGACTTAAAATAAAAAAAAACCTCTCCTCAGTCCATTCAAAATCACGCTGTTCCGCTCCCACTCCACTCACATACTCTGGTTACTCTATAGAATAAGCCCCTCCTTCCGAACTACGAAATGTGCTGTGATTGGTTAGCTGGCCCAGTGCGTTGTGATTGGCACAGCTTAGCACGTGTTCAGGAGATGTATTTTGCTTTATTTCCAGATTCAATCATTGTCTTGTCCTTACGTACTAGAGCACGTATGCACATGCGCACTCTTTAAAAACAGTGCTTTAAATCTCGTGACAAACTAAAAGACGTAAATTACATTTGTATGTATTCTAAATAAAATGTACTGAATGTCAGCTTGCTTATTTTGCTACGGTAATATTTTAAGGATTTATTAAGTCCACATGTTATGCAAACAAAAAACTATGCTTCTAACTACAGGTCGAGAGCTGTTGTTCCAACCACGCAACTTTGCGATGCTGTTTGCAAACTTTCTTTGGAACTATGGTTTCAGGAAACACGGACTCGTTGAACTATGCTGATAACGACGGAATTTTCAACCATAGTTCCCTTTCGTTCAGTCACTACGACGTAACGTTAGTGACTAACGAATGGGGGTTTCGCTTAGAAGCCTATCAACTTCGAGTTTAGAGAAAACGCCCAATGGCGTGCCAATGCCATGGGGCATGCGGAATTTGCATACGTAACTCCGCCTCACCGCGTGAGTATATAAGGAAGTACGTGGCAATATCGCATTATGTTCTGCTTTCAGAGCCAAGAGAACCTACCTCTTCACTCCTACAGCCTTCTGAGACTCTGTCAGCTTCTTCGAGACGAGCAGCTTTCCAGTCGGTGTTGGTGTGACGGCGCGTTCCAGTGATCGCATACTTCCTGCCTGCTGATCTGCGCAGTGGTCCGTTTGACAGCTGGTGTGTGTTTCCCTGGGCGCTTCGGCATCGACTGCGAGGCTTTCCTCTCACAAAAAGAGCTTGCGCATGGCACGTCTTTTTCAAGACGGCTCGCCCGTGCACTTCCGGGTGCGATCGATTTTCCGCTGCTGTCTATAGACGCATTCACTGCTCGAGCGTGTTTGGGCTTCAGCACGTTCGGGCAGTGTTTGCGGATGTGTCACGTTTCCAGTGCGGGGGCGTGACCATTGCGATGTCGCGGTCGAGACTCAATGATCTCCGTGAGGAGAGAGAGTCCCCTCTGCCACACCCCAATCTACCGTCCCCGAGTGAGATGGTACTTTGGCTGGTGGCCAGGGTGACCTGAGGGCGGTGCTGTGGTATTAAGAACCCCGACGTTCATTCCTCGGGCCACGCCCCCTCTTATACATCGCTCCCGCGAGTGTTGGATTGAATTTATGGCCCGTCTCTGACGCCCCGTTCGTTCAGTTCACGCTCCGGATAGCAGTGAGATGTCGATGGCCGCATCCCAAGGTGGGCTGGAGTCCTTTGGGGATGACGATTAGGTTGTGCTCCGCCTCCGGGTGTGTCAGCACTGCCTGATCTGACCTAAAGTTGACAGCCATGTTATCTCGGGCAGCCGCGAGTCTCGTGCTGGTGTGGAACTCCGCCCAGTCGCGGGTGCTCGTGGTTGCGCGATTGGTTTTTAGGGGGCGGCACCCGACAGCTGTTGGGCCCCGCCCCCAATGCCTTTCGCTCCCGGGGTGCATGAGGAGATCACGCGGTCCCGAAAGTCCCCGTGCTTCCCGCGACCGTTTGATGGCCTCCTCCGCCTTCTCTGCCCTTGATGGGACCGCGGCCTAGGGTACACTGGGGCCCCCTCCCCCTCCCCCCCACTGTTGAACCCTCTGTTGCGCACTACGGTGTCCACAGAGGGCTTTGACGTGGCGTGGTGTGGCTGTCCTAAGCACCCTCCCAAAGCCTGTGGGCTCGTCTACTTCGGTGGCGTGGTCCTGCAGAACTACGGGCAGGCCGCCGCCCCTTTGCACATGCACAAGGGTGGAGCCGACCCAGGGCTCTTCATTGAGCTGCGTGCCGCAACTGACCCCGCCCCCGGCGGTGAAGGTGGCCACACGTTCCCTGGGTCGGGCGATGTCCACAGCTGTGGTCCGGGAGAACACCTGGTGATGTGGAGGACGTTGAGCGGGCCCGCCTCCTCAACTCACGCATATCCCAGGCTGGCCTCTTCGGCGGCCCGGCTGAGAACTGCGCCCAACAGTTCTCGGCCGCCCCAGAGCAGACTGAGGCTGTAACACGTACTGCCCCGGCGGCCAGCTGCTGCACCAGCCGCCGACTCAGTCGCCTCAGTCCGCTCGCCGCCGAGGGCGCCCTCCCTCTTCCCGCCCAGCCCCAGCAGCAGCCTTCACCTGGGCCGCGGCGTGGAGGTGGTTGAGGATGTCGCCCAGTCCGCTCCCCAGACTGGTTAAACGCCAGGCTGGAGGTGGACAACTCAGAGATGGGTTCCAGTTCTTCCCAGGGGATGGTAGCAGGGCCTCTCCTTCCCCCGGTAGAGGGCCGGGGGAAAATCCTTCCGCTGCTGGCCCCCGGGCTAGCAGCGCTTGGGAAGAACTCATGTTCCTGTCTCTGAGGACCCAGAGACCGGTGATGACACCCTCGGGTCTCGCCACTCGCATCCCTCTCTGTCGCCAGCCCCCTGGCAGAGCAGACCCCAGTGGAACGTGCGTCCTTCCCTGGTCTCCGCTGTCAGGACGCAGCCGTTAACCGTGCCCCGACCCCGGGACGCCCAACAGCCTCCCCTGTCCGGGCCGGTAACACTGCCTCGCTGCCCCACCCTGGGTACGTCTGCCGTCCGTATGACCCCGTTGGTGCAGTCTCTGGAAGCATGGCTTCAGCTTCCGGGGCTGTCCCGCTGGGTTGCGCGGACCGTCAGGCTCGGCTACGCGATTCAGTTCGCGCAGGCTCCTCCCCGTTACAGGGGAGTCCGCTATACCGTGACCGGGGCCCATGCCCCCATCATGCGTGCGAAGATTGCCACCCTACTGGCGAAGGGTGCGATCGAGCCTGTCCCTCCGGCCGAAATGAAGTCGGGGTTCTACAGCCCCTACTTCATTGTACCCAAGAAAACCGGTGGATTACGACCAATCCTGGACCTTCGCATCTTGAACCGATCCTTCACCGGCTTCCGTTCAAGATGTTGACTGCGAAACGCCTTTCGAATGCGTTCGTCCTCACGATTGGTTTGCAGCGATCGACCTGAAGGACGCCTACTTCAATGTCTCCATCCTTCCTCGACACAGACCGTTCCTACGGTTTGCTTTCGAGGGGCGGGCATATCAGTACGCGGTTCTCCCATTCGGGCTATCTCTGTTCCCTCGCGTCTTCACGAAGATTGCCGAGGCAGCCCTTGCGCCCCTTCGGCAGCACGGGGTCCGCATCCTGAACTACCTCGACGACTGGCTCATACTGGGCCACTCTCGGGAGCAGGTTTGCGGACACAGAGATCTAGTTCTCCACCACTTAGCCCGTCTGGGCCTTCGGGTCAACAGGGAAAAGAGCATACTTTGCCCCGTGCAGAGGATCTCTTTTCTCGGTATGGAGATCGACTCGGTCGCCATGTGCGCGCAGCTTACGAGCGAGTGCGCGCAGTCTCTGCTGGCTTGCCTCCGTCAAATCGAGAGCAAGAGTGCGGTTCCACTGAAACAATTTCAGAGGCTCCTGGGGCATATGGCATCTGCAGCCGCGGTAACGCCGCTCGGATTGCTTCATATGAGACCGCTTCAGCAATGGCTTCGCGATCGAGTCCCGAGATGGGCATGGCTGTCTGGCACGCCCCGGATCCAAGTGACTCGGGCCTGCTTACAGACGCTCACCCCGTGGTCGAACCTCAGTTTTACGAGTTTCCAGGCATGTTGTCGTATCGACGGATGCCTCTGCCACGGGCTGGGGTGCCATGTGCAATGGACAAGCAGCCGCGGGCTCCTGGACAGGACCCCAGCGCCTCCTGCATGTCAATTGCCTCGAGTTGCTTGCAGTACGGTTCGCCCTGCACCGCTTCCCAGCGCTGCTGAAGGGTCAACATGTGCTTGTCCGGTCAGACAACACAGCCGTAGTAGCGTACATCAACCACCAGGGCGGTCTACGCTCCCGCGATCATCAGGTTCCTGAGGGGGGCGAGGAGACTGAATCCTCCTCGCTCTCCTCTCGTACCCTCTTGGGATCTCTCAGTAGTTTTAAGTGCTCTGCAGAGGCCTCCCTTTGAGCCTTTGCGGTCGGTTGATATTAAGTTCCTGTCGATGAAGACGGCTCTGCTGACCACGTTGGCCTCTCTTAAGAGGGGACCTGCAGGCTTTTTCGGTTGACGAAGCGTGCCTGGAATTCGGGCCGGCTAACTCTCACGTGATCCTGAGACCCCGGCCTGGATATGTGCCCAAGGTTCCTACCACTCCCTTCAGAGACAGGTAGTGAACCTGCAAGCGCTGCCTTGGAGGAGGCAGACCCAGCCTTGGCATTGCTCTGTCCAGTACGCGCCCTCCGCGCCTACGTAGACATGACGCAGTGTTCAGGACCTCAGACCAGCTCTTTGTCTGTTATGGTGGAGAGCGGAAGGGAAGTGCTCTCTCAAAGCAAAGGTTGTCTCACTGGATAGTGGACACCATTGTTTTGGCTTACCAGCAGCAAGGTCGACCATGTCCCCTTGGTGTGAGGGCACACTCCACTCGGAGTGTGGCCTCCTCTTGGGCTCTAGCGCATGGCGCCTCGCTGACAGACATCTGCAGAGCTGCAGGCTGGGCGACACCCAACTCATTCGGGTGTCTTCGCTTGCTCGCCACTCCACTCCACGGACTGGATACGTGCGATATTTCCTCAGGTGAGCTCCCCCGAGAGCCCTGAGCTCCTCCAGCACTGCTTACGCCGATACCTGTGTGTCTGCCCTCTAGCGAGCCCAGACCCTCGTCTCCGGCCAGGTGCCCCGTGTGCATGGTTCCCCTCCGGCGACCCCCACACGAGTATTTCACCGTAAGTCTCCGCAGTGAGCGGGTTTCTTCCCTTGGCGTGTCCCCACCAACCCTAGGGTTAAAAATCCACCTTCGGCTGGTACCCTAGAGATCTCCATATGCAGCCCCTAGCCGGCTCATATATGTCTCTTAAGTCCTCCCCACGGGTAGGCATCCTTGGCATTCCCTCACTGGGATATGCTTCCCAGTGTACCTTGGTAATCCTGTGATAACTGGGAGTCCTTCGTCCGTACTAGTCTTACGACAGGGTACTCACACTTACGCAGGGCACTGGAAGACAGCTGAATGGCGGGATTACATTGGGACCCCCATTCGTTAGTCACTAACGTTACGTCGTAGTGACTGAACGAAAGGGAACGTCACGGTTACGGATGTAACCCTCGTTCCCTGAGGAGGGAACGGAGACGTAACGTCCCGTTGCCACATCAGCTGTGCTACCTGGAACGCAGGAGTTCAGTCTTGGCTCCTCAAGCAGGTAACATAATGCGATATTGCCACGTACTTCCTTATGTACTCACGCGGTGAGGCGGAGTTACGTATGCAAATTCCGCATGCCCCATGGCATTGGCACGCCATTGGGCGTTTTCTCTAAACTCGAAGTTGATAGGCTTCTAAGCGAAACCCCCATTCGTTAGTCACTAACGTTACGTCTCCGTTCCCTCCTCAGGGAACGAGGGTTACATCCGTAACCGAGACGTTATCTAATGACACTTTCGGGAAATGCACCCCAGAACGGCTTTCATGCACAGATTTGCAAGCATTGATTTCACAGGACGTTTCAGAATTCAGAGTTTTTTATTTATTTTTTTATTTCTTATAGATACGATGTTATCCACCATTTAATCATATTTGTCAGAAAACTATGGTAATACAAACAGTAATCGTTTGGACAAAATATTGGATAATTTTCCTATGCAGCAGTGAACAGTCTTACAAAAGCGAGAGCTTACAAAAGCTACAGTAAACACTACATTGCCGTTCAAAAGTTTTTGATCAGTAAGATTTGTAATGTTTTTAGAAGAAGTCTCTTGTGCTCACCAAGGCTGCATTAATAATACAAAAAAAACTAAAAATACTGTAAAATAACTGTTTTCTATTTGAATATATTTTAAAATGTAATTTATTCCTGTGATCAAAGCATCATTAATCAGAAATAATTCAAAAAATGATGATTTGCTGCTCAAGAAACATTTATGATTATTATCAATGTTGAAAACAGTTGTGTAAAACATTTTTTATTAAGATATCAAAATGTTTTTACTGTCACTTTTGATCAATTTAATGTAACAACTACATAAAACATATGTTAAAGGTAGTTCACCCAAAAATGAAAATTATCCCATGATTTACTCACCCTCAAGTCATCCTAGGTGTATATGACATTCTTATTTCAGACGAATATAATCTGATTTATATATAAAAATGTCCTGGCTCTTCCAAGCTTTATAATGGCATTTACTTGATGGGTTGTTTTCGAAGTCCATTAAAGTACATCTATCCATCATATAACTGCTCCACACGGCTATGTGGGGTTAATAAAGGCCTTCTGAAGCAGCGTGGAGCGTTTGTGTAAGAAAAATATCCATCTTTAAAACTTTACAGACTAAAATAACTAGCTTCCAGCGGTCAGCAGTACACAGGTTGACTTATGGCGAAAGAGTGCATCCATCCATTATAAAAGTAATCCACATGGTTAATAAAGGCCTTCTGAAGCGAAACGTTAGGTTTCCATATTTTACATGTTATAATGTAAAATATCTAGTTTCCGCCAGACCACCTTCCGTATTCAACTTACAAAAATAGTGTAACTGGCACGACGGTGACATCGGACGTAGCATAAGCGTTTTGAACTGCGAGAGGCGTTACACTTTCTTCGTAAGTTGAATACGGAAGGCGATCCGGCGGAAGCTAGACATTTTAAACATTTTAAATATTAAAGTTTTAAATATGGATATTTTTCTTACACAATCCCATCGATTCACTTCAGACGGCCTATATTAACCTCCCGGATCCGTATGGATTACTTTTATAATGGGTGGATGCACTTTTATGGGTTTCAAATGTTGGGCTGCCATTCACTGCCATTTTATAGCTTGGATTGTTTAATATAACTCGGATTGTATTTGTCTGAAAGAAGAATGTCATATACACCTAGAATGACTTGAGAGTGAGTAAATCATGGGATAATTTTCATTTTTGGGTGAACTAACCCTTTAAGACGAGAACCAGCAATGGACTAGACAGCAACAAACAGGGAAGAATCCGTAACTTAGGAGATGGAAACTAAACTGAAATGAAAGCAGAGCAAAAAAAAAGAGAGCTAACAAAACTGAACATAACCCTGACACTCGTGTTTATAACCATGCTCTTGCAGACTATTCTAACTTAAACTTTCAGAGAATTTTTTTTTTCCTTCTTTTAATAAAGACTGAAAGAGATGTCGGGAGCTTAACAGTGGTGATGTTGAAGTCATGCGACTGTTTGTTTATAGCTTACGTTTAGGTTTTTACTTTTGCCGATTGCATTTTGGCTGCAAAATTCATAAGTTATGTACATTTGTGAAGATTATCATGATGAAAAATATGTGTGAGAATCATAAACTTATGTTGTTCACAGAGCTTATTTTCTTCTATAATCCAAAAGCCAGAAAATCCTACTAGTTTTTTGTTGAGGCAACCAGGGCGATGCTAACTTTAATGTTGATCTGCAAAAATGTTATCACCACAGCATTATATTGCTGGGACCATATCACGGAGTAAGTTAAACTTGAGAAAGAATTGGTCTTTTTTTTATTTATTTTTTATTTTTATTATTATTATTATTGCCATTTTGGAGCTTTTGGAGAGGATAATACCTCATTTGAATGGATTGGCACATATATCAAATACATCATTGACTAATATAATATAGTCATTGGGACAGATATATCATTTGAAATTACATAGCCAAGGTGGTTTCACAGATTTTATTCATACATGCCGCCCTAGAAAAACAAACAGAAGCACACATACTCAACCTGTCCAAATGTCTTCTCCCGAGGGACCTCAGAGGACCAGATTTTACAGCCTGCAAAAGCCAAAACAAATCTGAAGAGACACAAAAGCAATCTCTCCTTTTGTAACCAAGTGATATATTTCCATTTTCTGTAAGACCACGAGAGATTTATGCATCTGTTCAATCTAACACTGCCTCCACATTAAGAATGCTATAATATTGATGATGCATATTCATCAGTGCGAGTCTACTTGCAGAACATTTGGTGCCGTAGTGGGATTTGGTGCCGTAGTATTGTGGCTTCACAAATGCTTTGCTGCATACCACGGTTGTAACGAGTGGTTATTTCAGTCAAAGTTGCTCTTCTATCAGCTTGAATCAGTCGGCCCATTCTCCTCTGACCTCTAGCATCAACAAGGCATTTTCGCCCACAGGACTGCCGCATACTTTATTTTTTTTCCCTTTTCACACCATTCTTTGTAAACCCTAGAAATGGTTGTGCGTGAAAATCCTAGTAACTGAGCAGATTGTGAAATACTCAGACCGGCCCGTCTGGCACCAACAACCATGCCACGCTCAAAACATTCAGTTTGGAGTTCAGGAGATTGTCTTGACCAGGACCACACCCCTAAATGCATTGAAGCAACTGCCATGTGATTGGTTGATTAGATAATTGCATTAATGAGAAATTGAACAGGTGTTCCTAATAATCCTTTAGGTGAGTGTATATATATATATATATATATATACACACAGAGACTTGCCTAGTTACCTTGACCGTTTTCTGCATCCCTCCGCCACCCCGATTTTACGTTAATATATGAAACATCAGATGTTGTGTGACTACAAATGCAATGCCAATTGTAAATCAGGGGCCGTATTCACAAAACATCTTAAGGTGAAAAGTAGCTTCGAACTTGCTGATTTTGAAGAAACTCTTAAAAATTATATCCGTGTTAGTTCTAATTTTAGAACTCCTACATTTTTGCTCTAAGAGTATTTAACAAAACATTTTAGGGCTAAAACCAGCTCCTAAATCTATGAAAATGTAGGTTTAGTCAAGAGGACTCCTAAGTCACTAAGACCAAATCACAAATCACAAACAATCCTAAAATGGATGATGGAGAATAAAACATTGCGGTCATGTTGAAAATAATATCCCATCACCTGCACTGAACGGGTGAGCCGAGGTCGAGTTCTGGCTCATGGACCTTTCCCGATCCCATCCTCCCTCTCCTCTCTTCCACTTTGCTTCCTGTCTACACTGTCCTATCAAGATAAAAAGGTAAAAACGGCAAATATTAATCTTTAAAAATAAATAATAAATAAAAAGAAAATAATGTCTGATTGCCTGTGGCAGTTGTTTTCTAACTTACAAATGATCAAATAGAGTAAACAAGTAAAATAAGCCTGTTTGTTGTGCTGTCGGAAGTGATCGAGGGCTCCGAGCTCATAATTTAGCCCAAATCCAGAGTACTACCCCATGTCCCCAGCTGGGAATAGGAACCAGCCGATAGTAAATTGTCGGGGTGGCGGAGGGATGCAGAAAATGGTCAAGGTAACTAGGCAAGTCTCTGTGTGTATATATATATATATATACACTCACCTAAAGGATTATTAGGAACACCTGTTCAATTTCTCATTAATGCAATTATCTAATCAACCAATCACATGGCAGTTGCTTCAATGCATTTAGGGGTGTGGTCCTGGTCAAGACAATCTCCTGAACTCCAAACTGAATGTTTTGAGCGTGGCATGGTTGTTGGTGCCAGACGGGCCGGTCTGAGTATTTCACAATCTGCTCAGTTACTAGGATTTTCACGCACAACCATTTCTAGGGTTTACAAAGAATGGTGTGAAAAGGGAAAAAAAATAAAGTATGCGGCAGTCCTGTGGGCGAAAATGCCTTGTTGATGCTAGAGGTCAGAGGAGAATGGGCCGACTGATTCAAGCTGATAGAAGAGCAACTTTGACTGAAATAACCACTCGTTACAACCGTGGTATGCAGCAAAGCATTTGTGAAGCCACAATACGCACAACCTTGAGGCGGATGGGCTACAACAGCAGAAGACCCCACCGGGTACCACTCATCTCCACTACAAATAGGAAAAAGAGGCTACAATTTGCACGAGCTCAATAAAATTGGACAGTTGAAGACTGGAAAAATGTTGCCTGGTCTGATGAGTCTTGATTTCTGTTGAGACATTCAGATGGTAGAGTCAGAATTTGGTGTAAACAGAATGAGAACATGGATCCATCATGCCTTGTTACCACTGTGCAGGCTGGTGATGGTGGTGTAATGGTGTGGGGGATGTTTTCTTGGCACACTTTAGGCCCCTATCGTTTAAATGCCACAGCCTACCTGAGCATTGTTTTTGACCATGTCCATCCCTTTATGACCACCATGTACCCATCCTCTGATGGCTACTTCCAGCAGGATAATGCACCATGTCACAAAGTTCGAATAATTTCAAATTGGTTTCTTGAACATGACAATGAGTTCACTGTTCTAAAATGGCCCCCACAGTCACCAGATCTCAACCCAATAGAGCATCTTTGGGATGTGGTGGAACGGGAGCTTCGTGCCCTGGATGTGCATCCCACAAATCTCCTTCAACTGCAAGATGCTATCCTATCAATATGGGCCAACATTTCTAAAGAATGCTTTCAGCACCTTGTTGAATCAATGCCACGTAAAATTGAGGCAGTTCTGAAGGCGAAAGGGGGTCAAACACAGTATTAGTATGGTGTCCCTAATAATCCTTTAGGTGAGTGTATATGTCTCCTCTCGAGCTGATTATATAGATAATTTGAACATGCTCCTCCCAAACTTTCTTTATAAAATTTGACGCTTGAATTCTGCAATCTCTCAAGATGCAGACAATTCGCTGAACATATACTTGTTTAATTAGTGCCACTAAACCTACATTTTAAAATCTTTATTTGAAATAACTTACTGAGACCCCTCCCCCATCAGCCAATCATGTGCATAGTTAGTAATTGTGTTGACATACACAGCAACGAGGTCAACCCCGCCCTTACTCTTAGCTTAAGACTTCTCTCTATTCCTTGGTAAAAGTTTAACTTTTACTGCTATTGAGGAGAACTCTTAGTGGCAAGATAAAATGTTTTTTTGAATATGGCCCCTGATGATATAACTTCATTTTTACATTCTCAAAAAACGTTGTCCATATTATGCAACTTAACTTCCAACACAACCCAAAAAGGACAAAGCTGAAACTAGCTTTAAGTACAGAGAGAGATCAACATGCTGAACTGAAGAAAACACCAGCAAATTTCTTCTTTGGTTTTGTACTTCATGGCATATTTAAATGTGATTCTGGAAGTGAATTACAGTGTAAAGCAAGCCATTTCCTGTTGCCCACAGTTGGCGCTATGACTAACTGAATATTGGCATGTAGGTGTCTTGAGGTCAGGACTATTACCAAACATGTCAAGTTTAGGGCAGATAGGACATTGTATGCTCAGGTTACAACAGCTTCCTGTTTTGTGGCGAAACATCGAATTTTGTCAGGCCACCACTAACACACCCTTCAGCGAAAACTCAAGATCTTCGCAATTTCACATCGCAAAGGCCTTTAGATTAGACTGACAAAATATGATTTTAATCTGATAAAATCTCTAGTAGGAGTTCATTAACTTTTATGGGTCTGCACAGTTTTGGGGCCCTTTAGAAGTTTTGACATGCTCTGACATTTGTGCTTTTTTCAGTTGCTTATAAACATATTCATGTCAAAAGTGTCATTACACTGTATTCAGCACCAACTGGGCTGCCATAATATCTGAGCAAAATGTATGTACATGCTTGTATATTTGAGAGAATAACGTTTATGCATGTTTTTTTTTAAAACAAAAAATGTAAGTCACTGAATTAAGGCCCCGAACACACAATAGATATGTGTCCACAAGACTTTTGACTAATGGATGTTGTTGCCTAGAGTTTTTGCTTCAATATGATGTGAGAATCATTGTACTCATTCACATAAAACAATACTCATTCACATAAAACAATATTGATTAGAACAAATTTAAAGACACTTTTTTTTTTACAAAGCCCACATGTGAAGATGAGTGAATGATCATGAATAATGCTGTGATTCACAGCTGAGAAGAAAAATAACCATATAATGAGCCACATAATGAATGAGCCTTTGAGTCAGGTATGTGACTGAGAGGGGAACTCTTTACAAAATTTGACAGAGAGGCTGCAGATTGCGCATCATATTTGTTTCCTTTATTTTGCAAAAAGCACAACATTTTGTTTTTATTGAGTATACACAATATACAGATTATGAGTATACACAAATAAAAGTAGAAACTTAACAGATTATAATGATGTATAACACTTGCCTGAATGACCAAAATAGACAGAGTATTTTGAGTCTCTTTAGCACTGAAAAGAAAAAAAGGTGCCGGCGGCCTGGAAATGGCAGAAATAAAACAAATTCAAAATATCTCACTTCTGGTAGGGTTTTCAGATTTTGCTCCCAGGGACTTTTTTGTAGGTATTGGGCTGTTACATGTGTCTCCCGAATACAGTGGGTATAGAAAAGAATCACCCTCATTTAAAATAATCATATTTTGTTGCTTTGCAGCCTGAAAGGAAGAAGGACACAGTTTTTGTTTTATCCAGCCGCATTTACTCAGTGCAACTTATAACATCAACATGTCAGAAAAAATTAATAAAAAACTAAATCACTGATTTGGAAAAAGTATCACCCCCATGTGTCAGTATTTTGTTGAACCACCTTTTTCTTTCAAGGGGTGATGATTGAGAAATCAACTTTCCCTTGAGCCTTTGATATATAAAAGTTAATCGTGATATACGAATATCCTGTAAGTTTCAGAGCTGAAAACGTCCTTGTCAAAGAAGAGCTTTTTTTTTACACCAGGCCCAGAAAACGAGAGATCTCAGAATATGTCGACCACTGACGTCATAGAATGCAGAAGCACTTGTGGAGCTAACGGGACGCGCTACCGAGCAATAAACATGCCGGTTCCAGCTCACGTGCGTAAGACATTGCGCGTTTGTTCACTTCATTTCACCGCAGAATCGATTGTAAACAAGATCGAACAGGTCGAGACTGGATTTACAGACATATTGAGTGTGACAAGTCTCCCGAGCTCTCGTCAGCGTCGCCCTGGAAACAAACACGGATCACCTGCGAGCACTCAGCACGGACCGGACCGTCACAGCTGCAGGCGATCAACGGCCACTATAAAACACAGCACCACTGGACTCCAGTTTGAGCACAACACTCCATGCAAGGAAACGCTAACCTTTCGCTCTCTCTCTCACCCAGACAGCAGCCTGTGACGCTCCGGCCACACCGCCACACTGACGTCACTGCAAGACTCACGGCACGGGAGAAGGAAGCACAGCGCACCTGCACCTTTGTCACTTTTACCGTTTGTTCACTTGTCCACAATAAAACCACCCTCCGGGGGCTTTTCATCAGCCGCAGTGTTGTGTGATTCTTCACCCTGCCACAGCGGTGGAGAATGCAGGCAAGAGTGTGAAGAATCACCAACCACCCCGGAACATTCACGTTGTTTTTTTTCTCTCTCTCACACAGTCAACAAGGATTGGGAAAAAAGGCGGCGCTCCTCCCCGTCATGGAAGACCTGCTCAAGTGCTTGACAGAAGTGAGTATGCGTCAGCAGCAGATCGCCGAACACCTGGCAGCTTGTCAAGAAAAAATTGAAGAGGAATTCCCCGCTCTCCGCCTCGCCCCCGCTCAGCACGTTCCACTTCCTGACCCCCGCGTCCGAGTCACCCAGCTCCTGCCAAAATTAACCAGTCATGATGACGTCGAACTATTTCTACAACTATTCGAAACCACGGCTGTTCGGGAGAACTGGGACCGAAGCGAGTGGCCGCGGTTGCTGGAAACCCTGCTGACCGGTGAAGCACAGCGAGCCTATTTTTCCCTACCCACTGTGAGTGCTGATGATTATGATGAATTAAAAAGAGAAATCCTCGGACGCCTCGGGCTTTCGGCCATCTCGGCCGCCCAGCTGTTCCATGAGTGGGAGTTCAAGCCACGTCGCCCAGCCCGCGCCCAGGCCACTGAGCTCACGCGGCTCGTACAACACTGGTTGCTCGAGGGAACCCCCACCACGGGTCAGGTTGCGGGCGGTGGGAATGAAGAACCCGACTACCGTCGCCGAGCTCGTCGAGGCCATCGAACTGGCGGAGGCGGCGATGCACCGCGAGCCCAGGGAGCGAGCACCGCCTTTTCCTCGGAGGGTGGTCCAGGAGCGATGCACGCCAGAAGGTACCCCGCGCACAGTACACAGGCCTGCGGCTCCCGGCCCCGTTGACGAACCAATGCCCACGGAGGAACCGGCCCCGCCGGTGCGCGCATGGTTGGCTGGCTGCAGCGTCCACCAGGATCCGCCCTGCGGAGCTCCGCGAGCAGAGGTGAGGATCAACGGGCGCCCGGCTCTGGCCCTCCTGGATTCCGGGAGCACTGTCAGGCTCGTTCAGGCCGCCGTCCTACCACCGCAGAAGAACTCCAAGTCCCAGCTGCCTATCACCTGCGTGCATGGCGACACTCGTCACGTTCCGGCCCGGCAAGTGACGATCTCCGCTGGCCCCGGCACATGGCCGGTAGAGGTCGGCATTGTGAAGGATCTTCCTCTTCCTGTGCTCCTCGGACGAGACTGGCCGGGTTTCGAAGAGTTGCTTCGCGCCTCCACCCAGCCAGTCAACCAGGCTGGGAGCCGCCGCCGCGAGCGCCGTCGTCGAAGGAAATCCACCCAGGCCGTTCTACTGGCGTCGGACAGCGGGAGAGATGGTGAGTCCCCCTCCCAAGCTTCTAACGTCTTCTTTGATGTCTTCCAACAGGTCCAGGGAGGGCACCCGACTTCAACTGCCCCTTCCTGCTGCAGACGGATGCCTCGGACACGGGCCTGGGGGCGGTCCTCTCCCAAGTCCAGGAGGGGGAGGAGCACCCCGTCACCTACATCAGCCGTAAGCTGACCCCAGCCGAAACCAGGTATGCGGCGGTGGAGAAGGAAGCCCTGGCCATCAAGTGGGCAGTCCTGGAGCTCCGCTACTACCTGCTGGGACGCCGCTTTACTCTGATGACGGATCACTCCCCGCTACAGTGGATGGCCCACGCTAAGGACACCAACGCCAGAGTGACGCGGTGGTTCCTAGCGCTCCAGGACTTCCATTTCACAGTGGAACATCGGGCCGGGACGGCCAACTCCAACGCCGACGGACTCTCCAGGCTGTGGTCAGCTTACGCAGGTCTGTCAGGGCGCACTCCCCGCCCACCACTGTGTTCCCCAATGTATGTAACTAACTGTAATTACAGGACCAGTGCGACGCTTTGGGGAGTGTGACAAGTCTCCCGAGCTCTCGTCAGCGTCGCCCTGGAAACAAACACGGATCACCTGCGAGCACTCAGCACGGACCGGACCGTCACAGCTGCAGGCGATCAACGCCCACTATAAAACACAGTACCACGGGACTCCAGTTTGAGCACAACACTCCATGCAAGGAAACACTAACCTTACTCTCTCTCTCTCACCCAGTCACCCTGTGACGCTCCGGCCACACCGCCACACTGACGTCACTGCAAGTCTCACGGCACGGGAGAAGGAAGCACAGCGCACCTGCACCTTTGTCACTTTTACCGTTTGTTCACTTGTCCACAATAAAACCACCCTCCGGGGGCTTTTCATCAGCTGCAGAGTTGCGTGATTCTTCACCCTGCCACATGAGATTAAAACACAATGCTGTGCATTCTATATTGGATCCGACAGGAACGGTGCAACACACTTATGTGAGTAAAACATGTTTTTTTTATATGTGTTAGTATTGCATTGTTACAGATCATTTGATATCTATTGATTACATACCTTAGCACGCTGTCACAGGCTGGAGAAGGTGTTATTGGTTCATTTCGTGATAGGACTCAGACTTGAAACGCCAGTGCTCGCAAAGCCCAACGTCCCGGGGCTATGTGTTTTTCAGACGGTCTACCAAAACGTATCACCGGCCTGCCGACGGGCTATCTTAAATAGTGAAATAACTTTCCTTTCTTGCGTGTGTGTGTGTGTGTGTATGGTTTGCGGTTATATTCACCAATCGGGCAGGCCAAGTAATACAAAAATAACATTCCAATCAATTGCGGGTGGATGAGAGATGAACCATTGTGTTTGTTTGATAAAGGCATTTTGCGAACCCTGTGAGCGTTTCCCCAGATGCTTTCAAAACAATACCCACATGTACTGAGGGGAGCTGAAGCTCATTAAATATGCAAATATTATCCAATCCTAGCCATGGGCGTTTACTTCCAAGTCTTCAGTGCGGCACGCCCATCAAAACTGAGCGTTTTTCAGAGAGCCTCAAAACCATGGCAGAAAATAGCATATTACTTATTCATTATGTTTTTGAATGTAAAAATTTTGATTGATTTTCAATGGGGTTTAAGTCTCTGACTCTGACTAGGCCATGCAAGGACATTCACCTTTTTCTCCTTCAACCACTGTGGTCAGTTTTGCTGTGTGCTTTAGGTCATTGTCATGTTGGAAAGTAAACATTCTTCCCATTGACAACTTTCTGGCAGAGGGCACCAGATTTTCCTCAAGAATTTATTTCGCCCCATCCATTTTTCCTTGCAGTGCTCTAGTCCCTGCTGCAGAGAAACAAACCAATTACATGATATTACCACATCCATGCTTTACTGTAGGAATTGTGCTATTTGGATGGTGAGCTGTATTGGATTTCCACCAGACATATCGTTTGCCGTTGAAGCCAAATAATACAATTTTAGTCTCATCTGACCATTACACCTCTTTTCATGTGGCCTCAGAATCTTCAACGTGTGATTTCTGGCCTTTCTTGAGGAGTGGCTTTTTTCTTGCAGCCCTCCAATACAAGCCACATGTGTGGAGAATTTGTGATATTGTTGTCACATGCACACAATGACCACTCTTTGTCATAAATTCTTGCAACTGCTTCAGAGTTGCTGTAGACCTCTTGGTAGCCTCTCTGAACACTTTCCTCCTTGCTCTTTCATCCAGTTTGGAGCAACGTCCTGATCCAGTCTGGGTTGTACCAAATACCTTCCACTTCTTAATAATAGACTTCACTGTGCTTCTAGGCACTGATAAAGCCTTTAAAAAATGTTTTACTTTTCTGACTTGTGCCTGTCCACAACTTTATCCCGGAGATCTTTTGACAATGCCTTGCCACCCATAGTTGATTGTTTTCTTCAGTTGCCCTACCAAGGACTGATATGCTCCAGGAAATGCTCTTTTCATGCTGAGCTAATCAAAATGACCACAGTTGAAAGTCAAATGGTTTTGTGTGCTATTGAGAAGGTGATTAGCTACACCTGATTGGGTTTACAAGTCATTTTTAGAAGGAGGGTTGTTCTTTTTCCAACTCAGGCCACATCCACATGAAGCCAGAGCTTTCCCTATCTAATCTTTTTTTCCCTTCGTCTCAAGAAATATCTGCGTACACACAAAACCACTGAACCCGACTCAAAACGATGTAGTATACATGCCAGACCAGTATGTGCCACTGTAATTCTGCCACAGAAATACACTAAAGACGGAAAATACGGAGACTTGGAGCATGCGCGAGACGTGGTGTGATGACATCACCTTTTCACAAAATATACGGATTGGCTGTACACACGAAAACACAAGGGTGTTGTTTTTTAGATTTATCCACTCTGGGACCTGGTTTCAAAAAATACTGGTTTCCGGGCTTCCAAAACGCAGGATCCGTCTGGACGAAACGCTGATACGATACAGAAATGTTACATATACAGCTAAACGCATTTCCGTGACTCATCTTTTCTGACATGTTGGTGTCATATCTTTCACTTGGATGTTATAAGTTGAGTAAATACACATGAATAAAACAAAAACTGTCTGTCTTCATTTCAGGCTGCAAAGCAAAACATTTGTATTATTTTTAAAGGGGGGTGATTCTTTTCTATACCTACTGTAGGTTCTTTGTACATGGAGCAACTGCTGTGGCGCGAAATGCAGATGGAGGGCAGGAAGCGACTTTCTATATAGGAATCACTATAGGAATCACTATCACAAAGCATTGTTATTTGTTTATTGCTCAAATCGATCACACGGAGACACAACCAAGAGCTTTTATAGTTTACGTAACTTTTGTCACTTTTTAACATTAAAAGTTTTGGCGTTTTGCGTATGCTGATACTGAACTTTATACGGATACCGGTTAAATATTTTTTTGTTTTGACTTGGTTAAATATTCACATTCTTCTTGGTATCGTTTGCAGGGAAGATAAGCTATTTTATCGCATTGCGTGTTCATTGGATTTTTTTCACTGAAGTTTTGTAGAATTCCGTTGACAATGTTGATCTGGTTACCATGAAAACAATGTTTAGTGATGGGCACTCGCTGCTGCTTCAGCCATCATTATATGGTAGAAATGTGTCCAAATAAAAATGTGTTCAACAAGCTGTCAGAAGTCCATTCATTTCATTGTTGGAAAGGTGTAAATGTTTATTTTTATCGTTTTCATTGTAAATAATCACTTTCTCATATGGCCACGCAGGAGAATCGGAGAGGGTCACATTCAGCGGACAGACTTTTTTTTTGCATTTGTTTTGTTCAGATGTAGTGCAATGAGGTCTCTTTGCCATGGTATTCATTTTCGTTTTGGAGCTTGAAGTTCTGCGTCCCATTGACTTTCATAATATGGACAAAAATTTTGAAACACTCTTCAAATATCATCTTTTGTGTTATAAGACCAATGCTTGCCTTAGCAAACACGCTAATAATTAAAGTTGTCATGCACGACCTGACTGGTACATGAAAGACAACATTATCCATCACAAGTCCTTGTCCTTTTTGCCCCAGCAGTGTGGCCTTGTGAGTGCTAACTACTTGAGTAAATCACAATAATAAAGTACGACAAGAGCCATCAACCTTTACTCAGCACACACCCTCTGCTAAAATGAATTGTGATACACACGGGTTTATGGAGAAATGTCTATTTGTCATCAGAACTGAGCAAAGTCAGCACAACATGGACAGGATAAGAATCCCTTGTGGAAAAAAGTGTACTTAATTCTATTGAGTGTGCACTTGTAGTGTACTTCAAATCATAAGAGTATATTTTATGATAATTTAATAAAAAATGAAAAAAGGTACAGTGGAGGTACAATTTTGTTCTTTGGGGAACAAAACGTATAACTGTACCTTTTAAGGTACACAATTGGTCCTTAGGGTACAGTTATACCATTGTTATCCTCTACTTAGAGCAAGGGTAGGCCAGTTCGGTCCTAGTGAGTCACTGTCCTGCAGAGTTTGGCACCTTCCCTGAAAAACATCTATAGAAGCTCTTATGGAAGGGATAATGTACATCAAGCCGGTTGTCATCGCAGAATAAACCCTGACAGGGAGATCAGGGTCTTGCGCCACTCTGAAGGGGTTTATTTTGCGATTACAATTGGCTGGATGTTCATTATCCCGCTTATTACATGGCTTACGTTACTTGTCTCAAGTAAATTAGACACAAAATATTGTCTTGAGTTTAAATATTTGGTAACACTTTATAATAACTACACGCTTTGAAGCATTTAAGCATTAGTAAATAGTTAATTCATCATTTATAAAGCATTAATAGATATTAATAGGCAGTTTATAAATACAGCTATAAATGCTTTATTCTTGATTTATAAGCATATCTATAATGTGTTTAATAATTGTATTTTCATACTTTGTAAATAATAAGATATATAAATGTACATTTAAATAGTTTATTAATCCTTTATTTAGACTTTCTAAATGGTCATATGAACCACTGACAACTCCTAAATAACTGGTTTGTAAATAATGTAATATTTAATTTAGAAATTATAAATTTATCATTTATAAAGTATGAAAATACAATTATTAAACACATTATAGATATGCTTATGAATCAAGGATAAAGTATTTACAGCTGTATTTATAAACTGCCTATTAATGTCTATTAATGCTTTAGAAATGATTAATTAACTATTTACTAATGCTTAACTAATGCTTCAAAGTGTGTAGTTATTATAAAGTGTTACCCAATATTTTATTAGCTCTTACGCAAAGCCTCTGCGAAGAAAAACAGTTCCAAACTGCTTTAAGCCTTTATCTATTGCTGAAAAGATGTGTTTTTACCATTTATGTTGAAATTAATGTTGAAAGGGATAGTTCACCCAAAAATTTAAAATAGCCCATGATTTACTCACCCTCAAGTCATCCTAGGTGTTTATGAAATTCTTCTATTATATTAAAGAGAGTTCACTTTCATGGATATTGACACTTTTAGAAATAGAAGTTTTACTTTAAAGTACATTTTAAATCAATATGTTTTAATAATCTTTTGTCATGCGTTAAAAAAGTACACTTATTTTGATGCGTTGACTATATTAATGCACATGTAAAGTACTTGATTATGTAATTGATTAATAGATATTACATTGTATTGACATACAACTTTCAATAGACATGACATTAATCTATATTTTAGTTTGCCATAAATGTGTTTGGACAACGTGGAAATTTTTTACCACTTTGTCCACTATCTTGGATTTATTTTTTTCAATGAGCATGCCATTTTGGGATTCCTTCCAAACATTACACCTTGATGCCAACCTACTGGAACAGCCTTTGCATTGTAAGTGTGCCCGCAATGCCTTTAAATGCTGAAATGTGTTGACTATAATTTGTCTGTCTAATAGCCTAAAAAAAGATGGAATGCTATTAAACAAGTCTGACAGGGACTAGTATGGTACTTTAAAAATGTATCTGATAAATTAGAATCAACTTAGTTTTCAACCCTTTGTACTTTCATAACATTTTGTCAGCAACATAAATCAATAAAGGCAACAGATTGGAGTATAACGGATGGGCGTTCTCCAGAGCACACACACATAGTCTTACAGTTAGTCTTTTGAAGTATTCCTGTGTAATTGTAAGAGAGATAAATGAAGATAAATTAATTGAGAGTGGTGGATAGTGCTAATCAGCTGCTTACGCAGTCACACTGGAGGTTTAACCTCCGAAGACAAGAGGGGAGTGTTAGAAAGGTCATTTGTGTAACAGAACCAGTATGCAAATACACTATCGAATGGCACCGTGGAGAAGTGCCCATTTTAAATCCTTGGTAATATGTTTTTAAGTATAGTGATGACAACTTGAGCTGGGGATTACTCATGTAGCCTCAGTAGGACAAATCGAGAAAATTCTGATAGAGGATTAATGAAGATGCGCTGAGTAAAAGTTTTGACTGAGATTGATATGAACTATACCAGGTAATCTCAACAGAGAAAAGGGGTCCGTCTGGATGAGATATGGTGGGAGTGAAAGTAATGGCATGGGCAAAGGGTGTTTAATTTCCCTTGGGGCAAAATGGGCTTCTCGATGTCCGTACCAGTGAGGAAGAAGTAAAGGAAGTTCTCTATAAGCAACAGAGCAATGAAAGCATGGTTCTTTATTTTCTTGGGCCAAATTGTCAGCAGGGGTGTGAAGAAATGAATTACAAATACTTGCATTACTGTAATTAAGTGATAATAATAATAATAATAATAATACAGCACTTTAAAAATGTACTTTCTCAAGGCGATTTACAATACAAGCAAACACAAACAATATAAATGAAAACACATTACACACATGGGCAGTCACACATTACACACATGGGCAGTTGTGGGCAGTCATAACCCGAACATTGCGGGTTCAAGTCTCATGTCTGGCAGGAATTGTCGGTGGGGGGAGTGAATAACCAGCTCTTCCACCCTCAATACCACGACTGAGGTGAGACCCTTAAGCAATGCACCGAACCCCTAACTGCTCCCCGGGCACCCCAGGTCTTAACGGTGTTCTGCACAAAAAGCTCAAATGACAAGCTGTCATAAAAAATAACTCTCCGATTTTTTTGTATATACTTAGTAACTCCAAGGCAACACCATCAACAGACAAAGCTAAAGAACCAGCATTACGCAGATGATGGAGAGAGCCAAGAAGCATGACTTCAGTTTTTGAACTATTTAAGCACGGAAATTGTTAGACATCAATATCTTATTCACTGAAATACAATTGGAAAGATGGGAAATGTCCACATCTTGACCAGTGTAAATCTGGGTATTGTCAGCAAAATGGTAGTTAAGGTCGAGATCTTAAAGGGATAATTCATCCAAAAATGTAAATTCTGTCATCATTTACTCACTCTTTCTTGGTTCTGCTCAACACAAAAGAAGATATTTTAAAGGACATGGGGAACTAAACAGTTGATGGACCCCATTGACTTCCATAGTGGAAAAAAATACTATGGAAGTCAATGGGGTCCATCAACTGTTTGGTTACCAACATTCTTCAAAATATCTTCTTTTGCGCTCAGCAGAGGTGGAGATGTGGAGTTCCGGGAAGGCGGAGCTTGACTGAGCCGAAGGGGTGGAGGGCTGGAAAGCATGGCGATGTCTAACCCAGCTGGAGCTGATGTATCGAGGAAGCCCGACGAGGCCGAAGGGCCGAATGTCCATGCTGGAGTTGAGGGCGGGAGGAGCGTAGGAGTCTGGATGGTCGGTTTAGGTGGACCAGCACACTTTGAGGCTAAAGGCGGAGCCCCAGGCTCATGACTCCCAGGTGGAGGAGGTTCATATCCCCCCACTCTTCCATCCCCTCAAACTCTATGAGGACTCCCATGGCGATGGATGGTGTTGACGGCTCACACCCCTGCTCAGACTCTAAAAGCTGCTTCAGCTCAGAGGCGATGGTGTTCTCTGTTTTGTTGTGGCTCGCTCGTTGTGGCAGGCGGAAGCTTTCAGTCTATGGGGGGCTCAGACGCTGTCTATTGAGCAGTGACAGGCTGCGCTCTGGGTTCAGCTGTAATCTGGACCGGGGGTATGCACTTTTTTGACACTTGATGACAGCTTCCTTCCAGCAAAGTCCTCAAGTGTCTGGGAGGTCCAAGGGGTAGTAATTGGCCCCGGTCCAATACAGCGTTCTGAGGGTCTCGTCGACATATGGGGTAAGGATGGCGAGACGGCAGAACTCCACAGTGTAATCCAAAAGTTCTATGCCCTTTTGAACTGCCATTTTTGGTCCAGTCTTCTGTCACGGATTGTAGGGAAACATGTAGACGATGATGAAGGGTCAATGGTTCTTTAAAATAACTCACAGATGATTTAAAACAGGATAAACACCACAACGCATTAACGAGACTGGACAATAAACACTGAAATCACAGGAACTTATATACAGAGGATAATAAGGTGAAAATAGCTGAACAGAATGACAAATCATATGTTACCATAATGACACACGAAAGGAACAGAACAAACGAAAACTAACAAGTCCGTAAAAGTAAAACTAAGGCGACACAGACAGACTAAGTGTGACATAACGTCTCCCGGTAGGTGCTGTGACTGAAGCGTGGAGAGGAGGGAGAAAGGGTGGAGGCTTGGGAGGCGGATGTGGAGATGGCAGAGGGGTGGAGAAGGGGGTACACGAAGGGTTGGAGAAGGCAGGCAGATGAAACCAAGTGCTGAATACGGAGGCAGAAACCACGGTTGGGATGAAAGGAGGAGCCAGGTGACTTTCAGGATGATGGTTCAAGGCAGAGTGAATGGTGGGAGGAGCGATGGGGGAATACCTGCTGACAACACCAGGGTGATGATCGACAGCGACAAAGCCTTGGAGAGTGGAGCCCAAAGACGGAACAGACGGAAGTCCGAGGGAGTGATGGGACGCTGATGACCAGGACGGCGTCGACAAAGCCGCAGTGAGGATCTCCCGAAATGGAAGTGGGGATCCTGAGGACGAGCTGGTGTGACAGAGGGCAGAGGCAAAGTCTGACAAAAGGCGGAGCTTGCCGGAGCCGAAGGGGTGGAGGGCAGGAGAGCAGCGAACGGCCCGCAACTCTGCAGTGAAGGCTTGGCGATGTCTAACCCAGCTGGAGCTGGCGGTCCGAGGGATCTGTTCTAGGGGCAGATGGTCCACGTTAGAGTCGATGGTGGTGTCTAGGCATCTGGACGGCCAGTCGAGGTGGTACCAGCGAGCTTCAAGGCTGAAGGCGAAGCCCCAGGCTCATGACACCCAGGCTGAGGAGGTTCACAGATGGTCCGTGGTGTTGCCACGCCACTTAGAGGAGGTAGATGTGACACCGTGGGACCAAAGGGGGATAAGGATAACTGGGTGGACTGACGGACTGAAGACTGAAGAAGAAGCTGGAGCACCGAAAACAAATTCCAATGAAGAACATTGGCTAACAAGACTGAAGACGGAATTTCTGGTGAGATCAAGAGGTACAGGGAATTTATCTCTCTACACATATAAAAACTCACAGATGATATAGCACAAGATAAACACCACAACGCATTAACAAGACTGGACAATGAACACTGAAAACACAGGAGCTTATATAAAGATGATAATAAGGTGAACACAGAGAGAACAGAATGTGTTGACAAATCATATGTTGACAAATCTCGTAACGACACACGAGAGGCAGGAACAGAACAAAGGAAAACTAACAAGTCTGTGAAAGTGAAACTAAGACGACATAGACAGACTAAGTGTGACAAGGACACAAAAAGCCAAAACAGGATTTAAATAAACTAGATGGCTAGGGATAAAAGTATGCAAGTGGTAGCTTTCATACGATAACTTGTACAGTGAGTCAGGATGTAATAAGGAAAATTTGGACAGGAGTAGCCTACCAGAGAAAAATTATAATTAACTTCTGAACACTGAAAAAATAAAAACCTTGGATCAACGTAAAAAAAATTGAAGTAATCGATCACACGAAATATTTTTCATTGACTCAAAGTAAATCATTTAATTTAGTTCAACCTGAAAAGTTTAAATCCATGCAACCCCTTTTTAAAGGTTGATCAAACAAATTATTTTAGGTTGGAACAAACTAATTATTTTAAATTACAACAAACGACCAAAACTAATATGTATAGGTTAAAGTAAATTAATTATTTTAGGTTGGAACAAACTAATTATTTTAAGTTAAAACAGACTAATATTTATAGGTCAGTAAATTAATTATTTTAGGTTGTCTCAATTCAAAAATTGTCATTTAATTAAAAAAAACTTTGAATACATTTTGATCAATGACTATCAGAACACTTTCCTTTAGAACACATTCATATTTATTGTTCAACAAACTGACAACATTGAAAATCTGTTTCAAATGTATGAAGATCAACAGTCTACGTCACAAATACTTGAGCCCACAAATGTCACAAAATGATCAAATCATCACTTGATGACACCACAGTAATATTAAATTAGGATGGTTTGTCCTGACAGGACACATTTCACCATAAAACATCCTAAAATACAATTAAACGTTATGACAGTATTGTATACCGGTTTATATACAAATGTATAAGATGAACAACAGTCTCTTTCAGCTGAACACCAGAGATAAATCCTGGAACTGCTCCTCAGACAGTGAACAGTGGAACTCCTTAGACACTCTGCCTACTTCTGCCTTTGAGGCTGGTAGCCATCGAACTTGGGCAGCCACATTTGTAAATGCTGCTGTAAAAATGCAGCCTTGTAAGTGCAACCTTTAATAAAAAGGATCCAAAGTCTTGGCTGTAAAAACATTATAAAATTGAACCACAAATAGAAAATAAAATCAAGCAAGTCTGTGCAATTCAGCTCTGCCTACTCTGTGCTGTACAGCTAGGTGGTCAGTCTAGTGACTTTTGGGGTCATCTTTTTTCCATCAAGCTCCATCAGGACCTTTTGCACAAATTCAAAGGTGAACTGCAGCCTTTTCGGATATTTTAGGTTTAGTGTGTATATGAGCCCAAAGACCATGGCAAAAGCGGTTGCTACCGAGGGCAACTCGTTCAGGACCTCTGTTCATTCGATGACAATTTTAATGTCTTTGGGTGGATGGAGAGGATCCTCTTTCCCAGTGATAAAGTACACCAAGGTTGTCTGCTCCAGTTCTTCAAACTCAATTTCCTGCATAAAAAATAAAGAGAAAATAAGTACGTTATAGTTTCAGAATTTCATGTTAGATCATAATGTGCCAAGCACTTATATACCCTAAACTTTCAAAACTTGAAAATGCATGTGACGAGCGAGAGCGACACGAGATCTCGGATCTCTCACGGATGAGTGACTGGAGCATAAAAGGAGGAGCGATGACAGTGAAGGACGAGAGAGGACCAGGCCTGGATTTTACATTGTGTTTTATTTACGTTTTGTTATGTGTGTATGTGTGTGATGAGAGAATTCTACACTTTAGGATGCCTAATTTTCAAAAATGCCCTCATGACATTGTAAATAGAACTTACCACAATAAATGATCACTGGCAGGAGCTTCCAAATAAGTTGCACAGCAGAAACACAACTGATTGGTGGCTGCTTCCCTAAAGTTGGAAGAGAAAACATGATTACGTTTTAGCTGTTAGCCATCAAAGTGTGTTAACTACTAGTCATGCACAAATTAAGAATACCCAACATTTAACATAAATAGATATTTCTACCACATGTAAATGCTGTTAACAGTGTAGCAAACTAACATGAACAGCTAGAAATAGCTGAGCCTTGTGATATTATGGCTGATAAATATTGCACACAAGATAATTAAGAGTGTAAATAAAAGATCACATATTACCTTATGCTATTGTACGAAGCCCCTAAAGGGACGTAGTGGTGGAAATTTTTTTAGGATTGGAGAATTTTGGGAGAACGCAAATAACTTTGCAAAAGTTCTGCGAGGGAACGCAAAATATTTGAAAAATAAAAATAAAATATAATTCTACCGTCCTAAAAGAATTCCTCCACCATGTCCGTACTATTGACAGCAGAAGTAGGGTAAACGTACCTATTAAGCTCACCAAAATCTACATTGAGACATTTTAGTGCACAGGGTATTTGGTTTGAG
This sequence comes from Gobio occitaniae, assembly GCA_033150135.1. Classification (NCBI taxonomy): domain Eukaryota; kingdom Metazoa; phylum Chordata; class Actinopteri; order Cypriniformes; family Gobionidae; genus Gobio; species Gobio occitaniae. The sequence continues at coordinate 30,527 of JARQWZ010007059.1, forward strand.
TACAAGAAGTTATGATAAAAAAAAGATTTCTCTCTCACACAATAATATTTCATTTAATTTTAAATGACAAAAGCATTTAAATTAAAGGGTTAGTTCACCCAAAAATGAAAATTCTGTCATTAATTACTTACCCTCATGTCGTTTGACACCCGTCAGACCCGTCTGACCCGTCAGACCCTCGTGCACAATGCACGGTTCACTCTCAAGACCCTTAAAAGGTACTAAAGACGTCGTTACAAAGTCCATCTCACTACAGTGGTTCTAAAATAACTTTATGAATCGGCGAGAATAGTTTTTGTGCGCAAAAAAACCCCTAAATAACGACTTATATAGTGATGACGATTTCAAAACACAGCCTCATGAAGCTTCGAAGCGTTATGAATCAGTGAGTCGAATCATGATTCGGATCGCGTGTCAAACCACCAAACTGCTGAATCAACTCACTGATTCATAACGCTTCGAAGCTTCATGAGGCTATTCACTTGCTAGATTTAAAATAGACCCGCAGAGCACTTAAAAGACAGTAACATTACGTTAATCTCGACAAAAACATTCTGTAGGTTCTTCGCGCCACTGTTAACTATTAAAAACATTCAGCAGAACAAATGCATTTGAATTCAAGAACATACCATTAGCTGTAACGTTAACTACACTTACACGTGGTAACTTTAGCTAACGTCAATGCCCCCGCAAAATGCATTTAGAAATGATAGTTTGCAGTTATTAGCCAGTTAAGTTAACTAGCGAGCGACCTGTGATAGCATTAACATTACTCGCCTCGCCCACGACCAAAGGGCTGCTAATGTAAATGTGTCAGGGCCAGTCAGGTATACTTGGAAAAAAAACGTTAATGGTAGACAAAGTTTACCTTACCAGTATCAATGTTGCTCGTAGTTCTTCTGTCAGCCTGGCTGGAGGGGTCTGTTGAAGTGTCCGTCACGGCCGCCGCTCAACAGATTGTGTGTGCGTTCTTCAGACAGTTCAACGGACGTTTTTTTTAAAAAAATCCTTTATTTAAACAGGTCAGGTCAGAGCGCCGGATCTCCACCTCAAACAATGCGCATGTGCAAATCATGCTTAATCTAATAAAAATGCTCTGATCAAATTAATAAATTCAGTTTAATGTCCCGTTGCCGATTTATATTGCATCAATGTAAAAAAAATGGATTCAACAATAAGTATAAACTAAAATGTTTACTTTAAATGAAAAAACTAATAATGTTAAGCTATTTCAATGAGAAAATACACATTAAACGAACAACAGCAATGTTAGACTTTTTTCAGTGAAGCAAGTGGGCCAGAGGAGCAATTTATATGTTTGCGAAAGTAGTAGATTACATAAAACATTTTAAAAGTAGTTTAAAGATTGTATACTTTTACTTGAGTTTGTTTTAAATAATGTATCTGTACTTTTACTCCCCTGTTTTCCCTATGTTTGTGGTCGTTATGCTTTTTAAAATTTTCTTTTTATCCATCAATGTGATTGGACTGAGAGAGAGTAATCGGTCTCGTGACTCCGTCAAATAGGAAACTTTAACCACAGCAGCAGTAGATGGTGCCAACTGCTGTTGATCATGGAAGCACATCCTTCAAGCATAAATTCAATCGAGATATCAGCAGCTTCCTCTAATTTGTTATGGTAAATTTCAAATTTCTGCTTAATAAATGATCTGTATATAGGGTAGCCCATTTACAGTGCCTGAAATTCGGTGCAAGGTTGCGGGTATTGCATACAATGTTAATAATTCCCAAAAGTGCCAAGTTCATAATGTAGGGAATTACAACCCACATTTATTTATTTCAGTACATAGAGAGAGGCGTGTGATCTGTCCTGCCACATCTCTCCTCTCCCTCACACGCATCCTGATAAGAGGCCAAGTGTAAAAGGCACAGCTATTTATATGATATATTACCCAATTTGGTCTTTATTTAGCCTTCAAAATAAACACATTTTCTGACTAAATCCAATTTATTTAGATGTTACATATTTTAGGTTATGACAGTTTCTAAAATGTATCTTTTAAAGTAAATGTGTAAATGTATAATGACATTTCAATCAACACCTTCGACAGCCTAATGTGCAGGCAAAAAAGCAAAGAAACATAAAACATTAAGGTTATATTCCTCAAGAGAGGTGCATTTGAATGTTAATTGAACATTAAACCCGTAGGCATGATTACTTTTGTGTAATATTGATGCTGGTGGTGTTGTTTTTCACACAACATCAGCTTCTGAAATTAATCTAGATGGGTTTGTACTTCAGAAAATAATTGAAGAGAAAACAGAGGCGATGTTCAGAATGAGTCTTGTTCTTTTTTTCTTTTCTTGTTCTTTTTTTTATGCTGTTGGATTGGCAATTTTCATGCTTGAATCTACTTTATAAAAGAACCAAAACTCTGACTAGGTCACAAAGCTAGTTCAACAAACAATGAGTTTCAGATTAGGTTTAGAGTTGACAAAACCAAACAAATCCTACCTGGTTTATTTATTAGGCCTATACCATGAAGCCGGTTTAGCTGGCTAGCCATATACTGTATGTTTAAGCTTAATTTGTGCCAATCCTGGGTTTTAGGTACCATTAAAGTGGTTTGGCTTTTAGCAGTGTAGTAACTTACGCTCCATGGCTAACCTGCCCCAGGGCAGGTTATGTTCTGGATAAGAGATCTCAAACTGAAATCGGACCAATCAGCTGTGAGCAAAGTGACACACCTCTGATGCAATAAAGTCACTCCCCCTTGTTCTACTCCAAATTAAAGGTCACTACATAGCAGATGGTTTTGAAGACTAAAGCATCTGGCTTTTAACAATGCTTATTCATAATAATAATAATAATTTATAAATTATTTTGAATTATTTTGATATAATTTATGTAATCAATTACAGATGTATCATTTTAGTTAATCAATAATTACTTGGCACTTTGTTAAAATTATGTAGCAAATTAGCTCTGAGCTCTGATTATTCATTATGATTAATTATGAATATTTGAATCAGTTAAATAGATTAACTTGATATAGCTACATTAACATTCCAACCATTCAATCAGTTCATCCTAAGGACATTCAGTATTGATTATTAATGGAATTCTTAGAAAAGGATATTTTTCATGGCCACAGAAAAATGATTATTTCTATGACTTTACCTAAGCAAGATCTATAGCAAGCTACCTATAGCAAGATCGATCATTTAAGGGACAATATGTTTGCAGGCACGTAGTCAGGACCAACATATATTGTGCACAAATTTTAATAACTAAATCACGGAACAAGGCTACAACTAACAGTAGACATCCATGACATACACAATAAATACATGACAAGAGGTAAGGTTAAAGTGGTTGGAGGGAAAAGGGTCAGAACAGCTTGATGGAGTTATGCAGAAAGTCTAGAACCTTTGGGAAGAACCACCATTAATAAACTTCTTTGTCTGAACAAAGAGTTTACAGTTTTACTAACTACACAGCGATTTCTGTTTCGTACTTTACTTGCATTTAGCCTGAGCAGTAGAAGACCGTCCAAGGTGAAATCGCAGGAGAAGAGAGAGAGGGAGGAGAGATTGCATCGCTTCTTAAAAAGGTCTGCAAGAGGTCACCGCCTCTTCAGTCACAGAGCCAATCGTATTCAGGCTTTCAGGGGGACCGTTTTACGATCCTTTGCCTCAAGCAGATCCTTTGCCAATTGGTTGCTGCTGAAGGAACTGTTAAAGGTTATTTTAATACTAATTTGTTGCACAGGTATCGACATATCCTATACACGGTCATTCAGATCTTTAGATTACAACTTCGTAGACACCAAACATGCCATACCCATGTTTTTCGTTAACCATAGTATGCAATTCTGAAACATAAATCCAACAGAGATTGAAGTGGTTATATATAGGCTTTATGGATTTAAGATGGTTTATTTGTCTTTTTCAGTTTCAGCTCTCTGCACATTCCTTTGAGTCATAAACCTTATTAGTAGTGGGAAGTTCGGATCATTTTACTGACTCGGATCTTTGAGTCTCGTTCAGCAAAATGAACGAATCTTTTTTCGAGTCATTTCGAGTCATTTCGTTCATTTCAGAAAAATATAATTAAAATGACATGTTAAATAGCCCAACCCATCTAGTACTTATGAAAATGTTGATTACATTTGTAAAACTAAATAAAAATAAACTATAGGGTACTGCAACCAAAGCCAAATGATAAGAAACTGAAACGTTGAATTAATTGATTAGTTGTTGGGTCAGGCTATTGCAGTCTAACTCTGTTAGTTCACCTCACCTCCTGATCTGAGACATTCTTTCTTTTGCAACTTCATATTTATCACGTTTGTTCTCCGCCTCTCGTGTCTTCGAACTCCTCGAGACGTTAGTTGTCGACTCGTCTGTGTCTGACTCTGATCTGGGGCCGGGCCATGTGACACAGGTCCGGGAACAGAATGATTAGTTCATCTTTCGAGTCTCGAGTCTCGAGTTCGGGTTTGAGTCTTTC
>JARQWZ010007059.1:37500-42719 GCA_033150135.1 Gobio occitaniae
GGTCTTAAAGAGGCAGTAGCCTTTACTGCTGTCTGTTTAATGTCAAACAACAAAAGACAAGGACATCATTCACTGCACTTGATTGAATAGCTTTTGTAAGTTTAATAGGATTAATCTTTAATTTATGCACTCAAATATGCAATGTTATTTTACATTTGATACATTTCTGTACCTGAAAACTAATGTTAGACGAAAAGCATATCTAGCCGAACCAAATTGTTTATCTTATTTATTTGTGGTTATCATTTTTACGTGAATACTTTTATACTTTGATTTGAATATATGTTATATTATTTATTTTAATAGTTCAAAAAGTACAACAAATGTTACAATTTCAATTGCATTGTTGAAAGGTGTATTTTTAATAAATACAACACATTCCCAAAGTCATGTGAAATAATTGTGTTACATAATCGTGATTTCAGGGACTTGTCTCAGGCTCCCGCAGCAGTAACTTTGAAAACTTATCTTTTTTCCTCAAAACCCCAAAAACTGAGAGTGGAAGTATTAACATTAGAATCTTGAACATCCTAGAGAAATGTCAAAAGCATCTAAAAAGACTGAAGCAGATGTCTGTCCTACGGAAAGCAGCACAACGCTAGCTACCATAGCTAATATGCTAGAAGATCACCGAGATAGTATTGCAGCCGACTTCAAAGCAACATTCGCGGCTCTGGAATTGAGACTCGACAAAATGCAAACAACAATAACAGAACACGGTCAGCGAATGGACTCGTTGGAATCCCACGCTGAGCTACAAGCCCAACGAATTCAAGCACTGGAAGAGAAGTGTCTCGCATTAGCAGATAACAACGCTAAGCTAACAGCGAAGACTATCGATCTTGAGAGCCACAGCCGCAGAAATAATATTAGAATAATCGGCCTCCCAGAATCAATCGAGGGACCCAGGCCCACAAGCTTTTTCGCCGAGTTCTTGACTGAAGTACTGGGTGACCAGATCCTTCAGTCTCCCCCTGAACTGGATCGAGCGCATAGATCGCTCACCGCTAAACCACACCATTATACCACCGTTATACTTCGCCTCCATCACTATCAGACCAAGGATCTGATCATTCGGGAGGCTCGTAAGAGACGTGGGAAACTTCAGTACCGAGGGACACCAATCCAAATATTTGAGGACTACACACCAGAAATCGCCGGGGAACAAGCTAAATACCGAGCGGTGATGGCCGAACTTTACAACCTCGCTCTTCGCCCAGTGCTTCTCTTCCCGGCCCGTTTACAGATTACTCTGGAGAGCGGAGCGAAGAAGAGATTCTCATCCCCTGAGGAAGCCACCACCTTTGCGGCCAAATATCAACAGGCCCCGAGTCCTGTCTAGCTTGACTGCTATTTTACCCGCGGCTAATGTGGACTATGTTAACTTAACCTAGCTGGCTCCCTTGCGGGAGGAGCTGTGCTCGTATTGGTAAGTCTTAAGAGTAAGATGGGAACTGTCACATGTCTGTCCTGTCTTGTGAAGCACATGTGGTGTGTTGTTGTTTTGGGCTGTGCTCGTGTCTTTGTCTGATCCCTCCCTCTTGTTATCTGATTAGTGTTTGATTTCTTCCACCTGTTCCCTCCTGATTTCTTCCCCTTTATATAGTTCCCTTGTGTTCTCAGTCCTTGTGCTTACGTTGTAATGTCTGGTCTACGTCTCCCTTCCCTGTGATCCGCTCCCGGATTTTTTGGTATGTTGTTTGTTCCAATTATGTTATGTTTTCCCCCTTGTGGGTTTTTTTTTTTGGTTTGTGTTTATGTTTATTTTTATAATAAATTCATCTTGTTCCCTGCATTTGAGTCCTCACCTCAGTTTCCTTCAGCCTAACGTGACAGAACGTAAGCACCATGCAGAGGACTGGATCGTGTTCCGGAGGTCCCAGGTCCGGTGGATCTTGTCCCGGTGGATCTTGTCCCGGTGGATCGTGTCCCGGTGGTCCCTGTCCTGGTGGTCCCTGTCCCGGTGGTCCCTGTCTCGGTGGTCCCTGTTCCGGTGGTCCCTGTTCCGGTGGATCATGTTCCGGTGGATCGTGTTCCGGTGGTCCATGTTCCGGTGATCCCTGTTCCGGTGATCCCTGTTCCGGTGGATCGTGTTCCGGTGGTTCCTGTTCCGGTGGTCCCAGTTCCGGTGATCCCTGTTCCGGTGGATCGTGTCCCAGCTGATCGTGTTCCGGTGGTCCCTGTTCCGATGGTCTCTCTTCCGGTGGATCTTTTTCTGGTGGATCGTGTTCCGGTGGATCGTGTTCCGGTGGTCCATGTTCCGGTGATCCCTGTTCCGGTGATCCCTGTTCTGGTGGATCGTGTTGCGGTTGTTCCTTTTCCGGTGGTCCCAGTTTTGGTGATCCCTGTTCCGGTGGATCGTGTCCCAGCTGATCGTGTTCCGGTGGTCCCTGCTCCAGTGGTCCCTGCTCCAGTGGTCCCTGCTCCGGTGGTCCCTGCTCCGGTGGTCCCTGCTCCGGTGGTCCCGAGTCCTGACACAGCCTGGAGGGCTGTGATGGGGTTCTTCATGGCGGCAGTCCTGCGTGCCTGGGAGGAGCACAGGGTTTCCCCTGGCGTGGTCCCAGTTCCGGTGGCCCCTGTTCCGGTGGCCCCTGTTCCGGTGGCCCCTGTTCCGGTGGCCCCTGTTCCGGTGGTCCCTGCTCCGGTGGTCCCTGCTCCGGTGGTCCCTGCTCCGGTGGTCCCGAGCCCTGACACAGCCTGGAGGGCTGTGATGGGGTTCTTCATGGCGGCAGTCCTGCGTGCCTGGGAGGAGCACAGGGTTTCCCCTGGCGTGGTTCCGGTGGACCCTGTTCCGGTGGACCCTGTTCTGGTGGACCCTGTTCCGGTGGACCCAGTTCCGGTGGTCCCTGCTCCGGCGGACCCAGTTCCGGTGGTCCCTGCTCCGGCGGACCCAGTTCCGGTGGTCCCTGCTCCGGCGGACCCAGTTCCGGTGGACCCAAGGCCAGAGACCATCCCGGCGGTTCCTGCCGTGTCCGGGCCTCCCGAAATCTGCGCGCCGCCCTGGCCTCCCGAACTCTGCGGGCCGCCCTGGCCTCCCGAACTCTGCGGGCCGCCCTGGCCTCCCGACCTCTGCGGGCCGCCCTGGCCTCCCGACCTCTGCGGGCCGCCCTGGCCTCCTGAACTCTGCGGGCCGCCCTGGCCTCCTGAACTCTGCGGGCCGCCCCGGCCGCCTGAACTCCGCGGGCCGCCCCCGTCGCCTGAACTCTGCGGGTCGCCTGAACTCTGCAGGCCGTCCCGGCTGCCTGAACTCGTTCTGTCCCTCCCGTTCCGCCCTGGTCTGTCCCTCCCGCCCCGCCCTGGTTTGTCCTCCCGGTCCCGCCCTGTTCTGGTGGAGCGTCTGGTAGCCGCTCCTTAAGGAGGGGGTAATGTCACATGTCTGTCCTGTCTTGTGAAGCACATGTGGTGTGTTGTTGTTTTGGGCTGTGCTCGTGTCTTTGTCTGATCTGATTAGTGTTTGATTTCTTCCACCTGTTCCCTCCTGATTTCTTCCCCTTTATATAGTTCCCTTGTGTTCTCAGTCCTTGTGCTTACGTTGTAATGTCTGGTCTACGTCTCCCTTCCCTGTGATCCGCTCACTGATTTTTTGGTATGTTGTTTGTTCCAATTATGTTATGTTTTCCCCCTTGTGGGTTTTTTTTTTTGGTTTGTGTTTGTTTATTTTTATAATAAATTCATCTTGTTCCCTGCATTTGAGTCCTCACCTCAGTTTCCTTCAGCCTAACGTGACAGGAACCTGCTGAGCCCTAGCGCTTATCATTTTTACAAAGACGATATACTAAGTGAGTTATTGTGTTTATCTCAAAGAGATTTAAGGACTGGTTGCTCGGTGGGGCCTAGGATCGATGTTTACCATTTAAATGCTATGCTGGACTAGCCATACATCTAGTTCAGCGGTTTCAAAATATGATGATGTTGTGTATTAAACTCCATTTCATTCTAATTTGAAGTTAAAGATAATAACAGCTTGTATTATTTTATTTCATGTTTAAGTTAGAAAGGTTTCAAGCCATTATAGGGTTAAAAATGATTATTATGATTGGAAAGGTAGTAAACCTGCAGTTCACTCGATGTTAATCGAGATTAATACCCTATATGTTATCTTTTCACTCTACATTTACATTTACCTTTACCTATTTGTTTGTTTTGTTGCTTCCGAATCATTTTTTTGATATCCAGCGAGTTCAGAAGCTAGGATTGTGTATTACACTCCACTTAATTATAATGTGAAGTTATATAAAGAAACAATATCTTATAATATTTTATCTCATATTTAAGTCAGAAGGTTGTCAAGCCAATATATGGCTACAAACGATTACTATGATGGAAGGGGTACTAAACCTGCAGCTCACTCAATGGTTAATGGATTAATACCCTTATTTTACTTTTATTCTACATTTTTTTTACTTTTTTTTTTCTTTTTTCTCATAAATCATTTTGTTATTTCTGAATCACTTTATGTCATTCAATCTATCTCTATCTACTCATGTTATATAACCGTTATGAAAAACCTGTTTACGGTTCACGTTCATTACATTAGGGGTCCCAACTGGCTCCTTAAAGCAGCAGGAGCTGGGACAAATAAAGGAAAAGAGGAAAGAAAACGCAGAAAGGGAAGTATGACTACTTGGGGTTAGTTCCGATGAATGGGATAGGAGAGAAGGGATGGGGAGGGATGTATTCACTTGATTTTGTTTATTTTGTGTTCTGTGCTATGTGTGTACTCATTTTACATTGGGCTGTTTCTGTACAGAAGATCCCACTCGATGTCCGCTGCTTACTCCTTGAGACGGACCTGACAATCTTACCACGGGAAGTTGATCCATGGCTAATGTAACTAAGGGGGGTGCTGCTGGTGGACGGGCTGTGAGGATTGGCTCACTAAACACTGGTGGGCTAAATGCTGCAATCAAACGCACAAAAGTTATGACACATTTCAAAAACCTAAATGCGGACATTATGTTTCTCCAGGAGACGCATTTATGCAACTCTGACCATAGGAAATTAAATAGACCTTGGATTGACCAAACTTTTCATTCACGATTCAATGTAAAATCTAGGGGCACGGCTATATTAATCCGGAAAAATGTCCATTTCACCGCAGATAAAGTAATAACAGATTTAAACGGTCGCTATGTTATTGTTACCGGTACGTTATATGAAAAGCAGGTAATCCTGGTATCTGTCTATGCTCCCAATTGGGATGACCATAACTTTGTGAG
>JARQWZ010007060.1:0-2500 GCA_033150135.1 Gobio occitaniae
CATCAGAAACACAGACTGGGGAAGAACAGAGAGGACAGAAGTGAAATGAGGACAAAGGTGAGGCTGTGTTGCTTCATTGTTTTTTTTCTGAATGCTTTTGTGTGACATTAATGCTTTTCCCTGCTTACACTGCGCCCCCTTGTGGACAACATGAACAACAACACACTGAGGATATGTTTGGGATGGCATACCGGTAGTATGGTACCCAAAATGTATGCAGTATTTTTGACCCAGATCTTGTATTGCCAATGCAAGAGTCCAGCACTCTGTCAAGTCTCCTCCAGCACATCCCAAAGACTTTCAGTGAGTTTAAGGTCTGAAATGATTCTTTCAACCATTCTTTCACATTCTGAGCCAGATGAATCTTGTCATCCTGGAATATGGCCATGATGTGACACCATCCAATTTTGTGTCAAAAATATATTTCTGCAGTAATAATATGTATAACTTTTTTATGACATATTGTCCCCTGGCACAAAAACAGTAGGAGTTTTTAAATGAATTAATCTTAATTAGGGTGGCAGTTCATGTGAATAAATACATTTAAACTAGATACAACAATCTTAATTGACATTTAACCGTGTTGAAAACAGCACATTATAACGGGGACTCGAATCAGTGAATCGTTCATTTACACGAACTGTTCGAACGAACCGATTCACAATAACGATTCGCGGTACATTTAGCGCAAATTGATTCATTAGAACGAATCTCGTCGTTTTACTCGTAGCAGGTAAAAGTAGCTTGTTATTGGAAAAGCCACACTAATAAATTGTAGAACAACACAGACGTCTATAATGTATCCCTACACTAATGAAAGAAGTTAGTAGCTTAACAGCCAAAAGAAGCTAACACTTCAAAGAGACGTTTAGACACAAAAGCCAACTGAATGCTTAAATCAGCCTCGTTTAAACTTCATTAAGCCTGTATTAAGCAACAGAAAAGTACTCAATGATTATTTGAAGTGAAAATAAACCTTGTTTTACGTCAGAAAATAGAAACAGTCAAACGAAGCATCTCTTGCGCTGTTCGCTTACGTTCGTTGCCTAACGATTGCGTAACTCAGAACACGCCCACCAGGTACGCATAGAACAATATGATTGGCTGATGAACACGACAATCTGAAGTTATACTATGCTAAATATCCAGCTCCTGCAGAGTTCAGCGCCAACCCCAATTAAACACACCCAAACCAGCTAACCAAGGTATTACTAGGCATACTATAGAAACTTACTGACAGGTGTGTTGAGGCAAGTTGGAGCGAGTATGAACACACATGTGGGCGGGGCTTAAACTTAAAGGCACAGAACAAATTCTGATTGGACACATTTTTCACCGCTATCTGTTTGTACACTCGGCTGTATCCGAAATCACATACTTCCCTACTATATAGTACTCAAGATAGTGTGCGATTTTGGATGAAGACTGGGGACAGAATCGAATTTGAAAGTGATAGAAAAAAACAAAAAATTTGTGATGAAAAGGGAAGAGATTTATTTGTTTATATTTATTGATGTTACACCAGCAGAAGTGCTGGCCATGTTCACCACTGTTGAATTACATGCAAACAGGAAAATAGAGTTCTGCACATACTATACATACTGCAGATATAGAGCCCTATCATACACCGGCACAATGCGACACCAGGTGCAACGCAAGTGTGTTCTGCGAGTTTCAGCCGGATGCAGTTCTCATATTCACGTCCAGCTCACTGTTGTTTAAATATCAAATGCATTGGCGCATCTGTTCGCCCATGGGCGTCTGGTCTGAACACAGGTGTGATCAGGAGCATTGTTGGACCCTTGATCAACACAAACCTGCTCTAGAGTCAATAGCACAGTATTGTTGTGTTATTTAAAGGTGCAGTGTGTAATATTTATGAAGATCTATTGACAGAAAAGCAATATAATATACATAACTATGTTTTCAGTGGAGTATAAAGACCTTACATAATGAACCGTTATTTATTACCTTAGAATGAGAATTACCTTAGAATTTCTATCTACACACACCGTTTCTACGGTAGCCCTAAACGGACAAACTTCTCTACAGAGCGCAAGTCACTCTCAGCAGGCTCAGACGACGACGTCTTTGTCCTTTGTCGGCCACCGTAGCTTCATTATGTGCTTTGAAAGGGAGGGGTAAGTGATGGGCGGTTGCAATTCACAACCTCACCACTAGATGCCGCTAAAGTTTACACGCTGCACCTTTAAATGGCATGTACACTCTCCTTAAAGGGATAGTTCACCCAAAAATGAAAATTAGCCCATAATCTACTCACCCTCAAGTCATTCTAGGTGTAAATGACATTCTTCTTTCATACGAATTTTGTTATATTACAAAAGTCCAGGCTAATCCAAGCATTAGAATTGGATTCATAGTTGCTCTGTTTTTGAAGTCCATAAAAAGTGCAACTGTCCATCATATAACTGCTCCACGCGGCTCTGGGGTGTTAATAAAGGCCTTCTGAAGCGAATCGACGCGTTTGTGTAAGAAAAAT
>JARQWZ010007060.1:10000-42714 GCA_033150135.1 Gobio occitaniae
TGTGTGTGTGTTTGTAGTTTCTGTGTGTGTGTGTGTGTGTGTGTGTTTGTAGTTTCTGTGTGTGTGTGTGTGTGTGTGTGTTTGTAGTTCTGCATGCGTGTATGTGTGTGTTTGTAGTTTCTGTGCATGCGTGTGTGTAGTTTCTGTGTGCAAGTGTGTGTGTAGTTTCTCTCTGTGTGTTTGTAGTTTCTATGCTGTGTGTGTGTTAGTAGTTTCTGTGTGTGAGGGTGTGTTTGTGTGTAGTTTCTGTGTGCAAGTGTGTGTGTAGTGTCTCTCTGTGTGTGTTTGTAGTTTCTATGCTGTGTGTGTGTTTGTAGTTTCTGTGTGTGTGTGAGTGTGTGTTTGTGTGTAGTTTCTGTGTGCAAGTGTGTGTGTAGTTTCTCTCTGTGTGTTTGTAGTTTCTACGCTGTGTGTGGGTTTGTAGTTTCTGTGTGTGAGTGTGTGTTTATGTGTAGTTTCTGTGTGCAAGTGTGTGTGTAGTTTCTCTCTGTGTGTGTTTGTAGTTTCTGTGTGTGTGTGTGTGTGTGTGTTTGTAGTTTCTGTGCTGTGTGTGTGTGTTTGTAGTTTCTCTCTCTGTGTATGTGTGTGTGTGTGTAATCCAATCTCCGGCCCCAGAGTCAGAACAGAGCACTATTGTCCATCAGACAGAAGACATGTGGGAGGGAAGAATGGAGGTATAGATTACTGCAAACGTGATGAGTGAGCCGAAAAGCTTGTAAAGGAGTGAAGCTGAGTCACCGCATACAGAGAGAAAGAAAGAGAGAGAGAGAGAGACACCGCGTTGACATTACGAGAGTGTGTGTGTATATCTGCCCTGCATCTGTCCATCTGCAAGCGCTCGATAAAGGGCTGAACCAACGGAGGATAAGAGAAGCTGCTGCCATTCCAAAGCAAAAACAACAACTCTCACTCACTCACATGAGGACGTCAGCACAGCCAGACCTGTGGAGAAATGAGCAGGCTTTGAGGAATCTGACTCAACACAGCAGTGTGTGTGTAAGGCACTAGAGCAGGGTCTGAAAGTCCTGACTGTGAGCCAAATGCAAACACACACGCGGTGATGCACCATCACCCTGATCTTCATAAACGCCACGGCCAATCTAGGTTCGTTTTGCAGTTTATGGGATCAGATTAGTACCAGTCCGGTCTCTCTCATACCAATGACGTTAGGCAAGCAGTGCTGGACGGTACCAGCATGTTAATCTTTACACACATCATAATGTTATTGGGGGAATATTGAATTCCTGAGCGCCAACGTCACACAAGCCTGAAGAGATTCATACAGCCGACATGAATTATTATAGTGTGATACTGGATGAACGACTGCCGTTTAACTGCTCAGTTTCCTGCACATCAATGCAGTGCTTCTTGTGGTTTAATTCCAGTCAAACCGGATCAACCAATAATATGCTAATAGGTATGAAAAAATGAACTGACATACCCTCACAACAACATCCTACTATACAAGATCTACACTGTAAATAGACCAGATTTACAGTATGTCAAATGTTAGACAAAACACTTCAGTTTAGGATTCAATTCTCACTAGTTAGCATGCATTTTCCTAGGACATTGGCTGTTTATTAGCACTTATAAAGCACAAATTAATGCATGATCATATCCATAATCCTACCAATATCTAATCATAACTACCTTACTAACTATTAATAAGCAGTAATTAGGAGTTTATTGAGGCAAAAGTCGTAGTTAGTAGTGAGAATTGGACCCTAATCTAAAGTGTGACTAAAATTTTTTAATATGACTGATATATATTCAAACATACAACATAAATAAGTTTGGAAATATGTAATAAGTAACTATATGGCAGTGACTAAAATCCCACTTTGCATCGTACAACACAAAAAGCCAAAAATCACATTATTTTCATGATACTATCATGTCTACATATTGTTCTATATAATAAATTGGCTCAGTTTTGCTTATATTATGGCTATTTATTATGTATGCACCATATAAAATGATAAAACATAATGCACATTTTTTAATAAATGCATAAATGTCACAATTATTAATATTATATATGACTCACTGTAAAAAAAAATTGCGTAATGCTTATTTTATGGCTATTTATTACATATGCACCATACAAAATGATAAAAAACAGACAGTTTTTAATAAATGCATAAATGTCACAATTATTATTATATAATATGACTCACTGTATACATTTTTTTGTTTCTTATATTATATTATATTATTATATTATATTATATTATATTATATTGTTTATATTATGGCTATTTATTATGTATACACCAAACAAAATTATTTTAAAAAATACGCAATTTTTAATAAATGCACAAATGTCACAATTATTACTATTATATATGACTCACTGTAAAAAAAATTGTTGCGTAATGCTTATTTTATGGGTATTTATTACATATACACAAAATTATAAAAAAATAGACAATTTCTAATAAATGTCTAATGTTTTATTATATATGACTCACTATAAAAAATTGTTTTGCTTATATTGTATTATATTGCTTATATCATGGCTATTTATTATATATGCACTGTACAAAATCATAAAAAATTATAATACACATTTTCTAATAAATGAATACATTTCAACATTTTTACTCATTTTGTAAAAAAAGGTAACACTTATTTTACAGTGTCCTTGTTGTTACTTGTACTACACTCTAAAAAATGCTGGGTTAAAAATAACCCAAGTTGGGTTGAAAATGGACTAACCCAACAATTGGGTTGTTTTAACCCAGCTGTTGGGTTAAATGTTTGCTTAAAACAACCCAATCGCTGGGTTAAAACAACCCAATTGCTGGGTTAGTCCATTTTCAACCCAACCTGGGTTATTTTTAACCCAGCATTTTTTAGAGTGTAACCATAGTGATATCAGTAAATTATGCATAATTACATGCAACTAACCCTCAACCAAACCCTAATCCTATAGTAAGTACATGTTGTTAATTATTATTACTCAGTACTTAAATATATAGGCTAATTACACTGTAACAATGACACTGTAAAATAAAGAGTAACCAAAAATTGTTTCTTAAACTTAAAAAAGTAAGTGAACGTGCTCCCTTTAAAGTTTAGTCAACTTGAAATGTGAAGTTACACTTAGGCCTACTTTTTTAAAGTTGAAACTAAATTAGGTTACATTTTAAGTATAAATGAATGCAACAATTGCGCATGTTAATGTTTACAGTGCATTCTTTTCAAACACGATGCAATGTTGTACTCTATATAACTGAAATAAAACGCTATAGTGATAGTATTTTGGGCATAATCGGTGCAAATATCAGCTTGATAACCAAAATGCTGGAGCCTAGACAAACAGCTCCGTGTGTTCTGACACACAGCCCGGGTCTGAACTCAAACCAAACCCTCAAGCCATAAATAAATCCGCGGTGTTCTCGTCTTACCTCCCGAAACAAGTGCGCTTTACTCCGCGTCCTCTCCAATGCGCGCCTTAATCCAAAGGGTCTGTAATGAAGCGTCTCCGCGGGTCTCCTGTGGGTCTCCTGTGCGTCTCCTGTGCGTCTCTGGGTCTGAGCTCGGGAATCTCGGGATATTTATTCCGGAGGTGATGATGCTCAAGCGGGGCGGGGAGAGGGACAGTCCCACACACACCGGCGGAACCGATAAGTGTGTTACATCCGTGACTAATGACATATATCAGTGATGTAATACTGTTACTGAAGTATGTGGACACTTAGAAACCTATGACAACATCTAAGAAACGCTCAGATATCCTCCTGGGACCCACGCATAGACTTTTGTCCACTGTAGTGGACATTATATTTGAGTGAATTTCTCAGACATCATAACATGTCACATGTCACAGTCTGGATGTCCTGTTTAGAGCACATTCGGGGCTTTGCTGAGAGACCAAATGTTTGGAGGTTTCACCAGGACAACAACTTCTTGGTCTTTAAAAATGGCTGACATTAATGCTTAGCACTCTTATGCAAATATGATAAAAAAAAATTAATTACACTCTAAAAAATGCTGGGTTAAAAATAACCCAAGTAGGGTTGAAAATGGACTAACCCAGCGATTGGGTTGTTTTAACCCAGCGATTGGGTTGTTTTAAGCAAACATTTAACCCAACCGCTGGGTCAAAACAACCCAATTGCTGGGTTAGTTCATATTCAACCCAACTTGGGTTATTTTTAATCCAGCATTTTTTAGAGTGTATAATTTAAATCGGATTAATTTTCAAATTGTTTGTTAAAAATCAACATCTCAGGAAAATGTTATGGGGTTTCTAATCAAAATATGACTTTCTGTTACAAAACAGGCCATTGATTTCATAAATGACCACTGTGGAGGACGCCAGGACTCAAATCATGTTTATCAGGCATTTTGGAGACATAACAAGTGAATAGGGGAAGAAATTGCATATCAATATTCATATGAAATATTAGATATTATTTTGAAAATGTTGCCAATTATTACTCCCATTATTAAACTTATTTTTTCATTACATGTTGCACCAAGAACACATTAATATGCAAATTAGATGCAGTGTATAGATACATTGTATTGAATGGGAAAATCCAATTTTACCCACATATTTCATAAAGTAAAATGGTACATCAATGCATTTCATTATCTTTCATAACATAGTTCAGAATCATCTTTAAACAAAGTTTGTTTTAAAAAAAATCCTGAAACCTAAAAATGTATTGGTGAATTAAAAATAAATCCCATTGTTTTTGCCTATACATGTAATTTCATGTCATTTAATTTTTTTAACAACTGAGTCCTGTCAACTACAGAGGACATATCATAACATATGAATAAAATATATAGTTTTTCAAAAATGTTTTTTTTTTCCCATTTGTTTCTTATGCTCTAAACAATGTAATGACATGAAAAAATACTAAATTTAAAACCCTTTTTTTTTCTGGGTCCCAGGTGGATATTGTATAGAAAGATAGCAAAAACACTTCAGTTCGTTTGGTTTGAAGTGATTAAAGACTATAATACAAATAATGTAGCTAAAGAAATGTGAACTTCTGTTTCTGATGTGCTTTGATCACAGAACATATCCTTATATTTCCTCAGTCTGTCAGAGTGTTTAAGACTTTGTGCTTCACTCAGCTGAACATTAAGACAGCAAATTAAAAGAGTAAATGACCTCGGGCGCCTGTGCTGTTAACCACTGACCCTGGTGTATATTTAGCTTATTCCGCTATTATGTAGGCGTATATAAAGTGTGTGTTTTTGAGGGAAAAGTCTTTGTGACGTCTCAGCTTGCATCACAGAATCAGGCGGATTCTAAAAACCATTGGTCTGGCTTTACAAGGAGACGAGAACTGAGAACGTAAGAGTTTTAGTGTCCTTTTCAGAAGAGGCTCACGTTAACTAGAGACGACGGCTTGGTTTCTTTTATTGATAAAGTGGCAGCGCGACTGTGTGTTAATAATGAGTAACTTACATTTCAGGCACAATATTGCCTGCTACTTCCAAACAAAGCCACAGCAGAACCGTTCCATGTTTCCTGATGCTGTTGCTAAGCTAATCGATTGTGTGAATGATTCAATGACTCACTCACTTGTTTCATCCCCTGTTGTTAAGCGAATCAATTGTGTGGATGATTCACTGACTCACTCACTTGTTTCGTCCCCTGTTGTTAAACAAATCGATTGTGTGGATGATTCAATGACTCACTCACTTGTTTCGTTCCTGCATAAAAACATTGTTGTTGAGGGAATCGATTGTGTGGATGATTCATTGACTCACACACTTGTTTCATTCCTGCATAAAAATGTTGTTGAGAGAATCAGCTGTGTGGATGATTCAATGACTCACTCACTTGTTTCGTTCCTGCATAAAAACATTGTTGTTGAGGAATCGATTATGTGGATGATTCAATGACTCACTCACTTGTTTCGTCCCCTGTTGTTAAACGAATCAATTGTGTGAATGATTCAATGACTCGCTCACTTGTTTCGTTCCTGCATAAAAACATTGTTGTTGAGGGAATCGATTATGTGGATGATTCCATGACTCACTCACTTGTTTCATTCCTGTATAAAAATGTTGTTGAGCGAATCATTTGTGTGGATGATTCAATGACTCACTCACTTGTTTAGTTCCTGCATAAAAACATTGTTGTTGAGGGAATCGATTGTGTGGATGATTCATTGACTCACACACTTGTTTCATTCCTGCATAAAAATGTTGTTGAGAGAATCAGCTGTGTGGATGATTCAATGACTCACTCCCTTGTTTCGTTCCTGCATAAAAACATTGTTGTTGAGGGAATCGATTATGTGGATGATTCAATGACTCACTCACTTGTTTCATTCCTGCATAAAAATGTTGTTGAGCGAATCAGTTGTGTGGATGATTCAATGAATCACTCACTTGTTTCGTCCCCTGTTGTTAAACAAATCGATTGTGTGGATGATTCAATGACTCACTCACTTGTTTCGTCCCCTGTTGTTAAACAAATCGATTGTGTGGATGATTCAATGACTCACTCACTTGTTTCGTTCCTGCATAAAAACATTGTTGTTGAGGGAATCGATTATGTGGATGATTCAATGACTCACTCACTTGTTTCATTCCTGCATAAAAATGTTGTTGAGCGAATCAGTTGTGTGGATGATTCAATGAATCACTCACTTGTTTCGTCCCCTGTTGTTAAACAAATCGATTGTGTGGATGATTCAATGACTCACTCACTTGTTTCGTCCCCTGTTGTTAAACAAATCGATTGTGTGGATGATTCAATGACTCACTCACTTGTTTCGTTCCTGCATAAAAACATTGTTGTTGAGGGAATCGATTATGTGGATGATTCAATGACTCACTCACTTGTTTCATTCCTGCATAAAAATGTTGTTGAGCGAATCAGTTGTGTGGATGATTCAATGAATCACTCACTTGTTTCGTCCCCTGTTGTCGATTCAGCGGTTTGTATCGCCAAAGTCACGTATTTCAGCAGTTTGACACGTGATCCGAATCATGATTCGACTCGCTGATTCATAACGCTTCGAAGCTTCATGATGCATTGTTTTGAAATCGGTCATCACTATATAAGTCGTTATTTAGGTTTTCTTTGCACACAAAAACTATTCTCGCCGCTTTATAAAGTTATTGTAGAACCACTGTAGTGAGATGGACTTTGTAACGACGTCTTTAGTACCTTTTAAGGGTCTTGAGAGTGAACCGTGCCATTGTGCCAATGGAGGCCTTTCAGAGCCATCGAATTTCAGCTAAAATATCTTAATTTGTGTTCCGAAGGTGAACAGAGGTCTTACGGGTGTCGAACGACATGAGGGTAAGTAATTAATGACATAATTTTCATTTTTGGGTGAATTAACCCTTTAAGAAAATTACAACAAATCAAAGGAAGCCAGGCTTCGAAGAAACAGAGAAAAACAAAACAGACACAAGGGTCCAAATCATTAACCAATACTCAGCTTGCGGCTGACAACAGGTAGCACAGGCTCAAGACTGAACAATAAAGCATGGCACAAACCCACTTAAATAGGGCAAAACCCAAAACACAGCTGTCACACATCAGGCATAATGAGTGGTAGTGTTCAGCAGGAGCCAGGGGAGAAGCTCCACCTGCCGACCAGGAGGAAAACAGCAGTCCTTACAGCATCACAAGCTATTTTTCATTGAGCCAACAATGCCAAATAGTATAAACTGGATTAGTAAACAACCTAGAGAAGTAAAATGCAGAAAAGAAGAGAAAGATAACTATATTTTATATATTATATTGCTCTTCGTGACAGTCTGTGTGTTGGTATTGAGTGACTCAAGCATGTTTATTATCTGTATAATTTTATACACAGATTATCTCCATGTATCATCAAGTATTGTGCACGTTAACAGGAAACTTCTGAGTAAACACATAACAAGAGCAGCTGGGGCGATTCAGGACCTGACATCTCAGCCATCTTCCTCAGCTAGTGACCAGAATGGACCGTCACCAAACGGCCATACGCAGATGACCGTAGAACTTCTTAAATGTGGCAATATGCAATTCATAAAAGCATCTGAAGATTTATTAGGCGTTTACCCCCCTTCTATTTATTTACTCACGATGACATGTTTTCCACAGGCCACATCCGAGAGTTTCTGTATCGCTCAGGCCAAAAGATTCTCACTTTCAGAGAGCAGATTAATCATAATGACGCAGGACTTCAGGCTTATCATGTTACTGTCATCATGTGAACCCATAAAAGCAACCTTTTATTTGGACTTTTAAAGAGAAAACGGGTCAATGAGGAGTCCTGAAAGCACTGAGACCCAGTCAAATGATTATTTATCGGCTTATATTACGCAAATAAAAGTTATTATATGTTGCTTTTTATTCATTAGACCAAACAAGAATACTTGACCTTTTATAAAGTTGCATTGCTCCTAATAGATTTCAATTCAGTAGAAATTCCTATTCAAATTTAGACGTCAATTCAATGACAGAAAAAACAAATGAAGGAAACTCCGACTTTCAAGGCTGAGCGAGGTTATCTGTAAATCTATCCTCCTGGAGGGTGGCACCACAGGAAGTCATCATTAACAGCTCACTTTCGTCAGGAAATGATCACAAGAGTACGCAGCAGTGATTCAAGAGATCGGGAAATGTATAAACCGTTATATAATGCATATAATTTCTGTCATTTATGCATTCAACATAAATAGCCTATATGAAAATATCTTTTATATGGTGACATTTTTCACTATTTGAATGGACTTAAAGGGATAGTTCACCCAAAAACGAAAATGTGATGTTTTTCTTCTTACCCCTAAGGCATCCAAGATGTAGGTGTCTTCGTTTCTTCAGTAGAACACAAATGAAGATTTTTAACTCCAACCGTTGCTGTGTGTCACTCATATAATGCTTGTCAATGGAGACGAATTCTATTAGAGTAAAAAAAACATGGACAGACAACTTCAAATTAAACCCCACGGCTCGTGACGACACATCGATGTCTTAAGACACGAAACAATCGGTTTCTGAGAGAAACCCAATGGTATTTATGCAAATATATCACCTCATATCAGACGAACGCTTTAGCTCTCCAGACTGCCATCACTTCCCGTAGGTGAGGTCAAAATTCTGGCCAGGTCATAGATATATATGTTTTTTTTACTCTAATAGAATTAGTCTCCATTGACAAGCATTATATGAGTGACACACAGCAACAGTTGGAGTTAAAAATCTTCATTTGTGTTCTACTGAAGAAACGAAGACACCTACATCTTGGATGCCTTAGGGGTAAGCAGAAAAACATCACATTTTCGTTTTTGGGTGAACTATCCCTTTAAAGTTTGTCATAGTGAGTTGTCAAAATCAGTTTGAAGAGGGATTGTGTTCATGAACTCTCCAGTGTTGTGTTTAGTATATTAAATATTGTATAATTCATATATTAGGCAGCAAGTGAACATTTTGTCCTCAGAGTTGATGTGTTAGAAGCAGGAAAAATGGGCAAGTGTAAGGATTTGAGCGAGTTTGACAAGGGCCAGATTGTGACGGGTCAGAGCATCTCCAGAACTGCAGCTCTTGTGGGGTGTTCCCAGTCTGCAGTGGTCAGTCTCTATCAAAAGTTCTCAGAGGAAGGACCAGTGGAGAACCGGCCACAGGGTCATGAAGGACCAGTGGAGAACCGGCCACAGGGTCATGAAGGACCAGTGGAGAACCGGCCACAGGGTCATGAAGGACCAGTGGAGAACCGGCCACAGGGTCATGGAGGACCAGTGGAGAACCGGCCACAGGGTCATGAAGGACCAGTGGAGAACCGGCCACAGGGTCATGAAGGACCAGTGGAGAACCGGCCACAGGGTCATGAAGGACCAGTGGAGAACCGGCCACAGGGTCATGAAGGACCAGTGGAGAACCGGCCACAGGGTCATGAAGGACCAGTGGAGAACCGGCCACAGGGTCATGAAGGACCAGTGGAGAACCGGCCACAGGGTCATGGAGGACCAGTGGAGAACCGGCCACAGGGTCATGAAGGACCCGTGGAGAACCGGCCACAGGGTCATGAAGGAACAGTGGAGAACCGGCCACAGGGTCATGAAGGACCAGTGGAGAACTGGCCACAGGGTCATGAAGGACCAGTGGAGAACCGGCCACAGGGTCATGAAGGAACAGTGGAGAACCGGCCACAGGGTCATGGAGGACCAGTGGAGAACCGGCCACAGGGTCATGGAGGACCAGTGGAGAACCGGCCACAGGGTCATGAAGGACCAGTGGAGAACCGGCCACAGGGTCATGGGCGGCCGAGGCTCATTGATGCCCGTGTGGGCCGATCAAACAGACGAGCTACTGGAGCTCAAACTGCCCAAGAAGTTAATGCTGGTTCTGATAGAAAGGTGTCAGAATACACAGAGCATCTCAGTTTGTTGTGTATGGTGTGTGTGGGTGTGTGCGCGTGGCTTACCTGGGGAACACATGGCACCAGGTGCACTATGGGAAGAAGGCGTGGCGGCGGAGGCAGTGATGCTTTGGGCAATGTTCTGCTGGGAAACCTTGGGTCCTCCATCCATGTGGATGTTACTTTGACACGTCCCACCTACCTAAGCATTGTTGAGCCCATGTCCAGCCTTTCATGGAAACGGTTTTCCCTGGTGGCTGTGGCTCTTTCAGCAGATAATGCGCCGACACAAAGCACAACGAGTTTGAGGCGTTGACTTGGCCTCCAAATCCCCCAGATCTCAATCGAGCATCTGTGGGATGTGCTGAACAAACAAGTCCGATCCATGGAGGCTCCACCTCACAACTTACAGGATATAAATAATAATATATGTTTATACAATGTGCCCCGCTATTAGATTTTTTTATTTAATTTTTAGATCAGATAACATTTTAAGCTCTGTGCCCCACCTATGGGGCATGTTGTCATATTTCACTTCCATTCTTTCATTGTACATAAAGAAAAAAAGGGTAACACTTTATTTTACAGTTTCCTTGTTACATTATGTTACATGCAATTTATAGTACTATACTTACTATAATTTATAGTATAATAACAGTAAATTATGCATAATTACACGCAACTAGCCCTCAACAAAACCCTAATCCTATAGTAAGTACATAATAATACTCAGTACATAAATGTATAATTACACAGTAACAAAGACACCTTAACCCATAAGAGCCCGGACCAATTTATCCTTATAGGAAAATTATGGGGCTTATAAAACAGGCTTAATGAACCACTTGTAACATGTTTCTGCAGTTGTTTTTGAAATACAAACCCTCCTTGTGAAAGATCTGTAATGTTACACATATGTGACATTGGGCGTTTATGATACATTTTTTATGTTACATATATTTTACATTGGGCATTTATTTCTCAGTTAAATAACTAATGCTAAATAACTTTTTTCTGTTTCTTTTCTTTTCCACAACATATATCCAAATGATGCATATCATTCAAAATTATTAACAAAACATATCAAGCCATGGACGGATCTTCCAACACTTATCCAATGCTTGCTGATTTTAAGAATTATTGTTGTCAGTGAAATGTAGACATGCTAGTAGAGTCTGAAAACAGTTGCGTGACATATTGTCAGAACCATGGTATGTCATTTTTTCATTTTCCCAAGTAGGCTATGCATGATTTCCTGGTATTTGGTGCAGGTCATGCACAGATCAATATTTCCATTTTTTTTCAAAGAGTGCTGTTAACATTTTTCTGAGTCCCAGATTTTATATAACACATAGAGAAAGTATATAACACTAAAAAATAATTGAATCAGCTAAATTAATTGAGCAGCTCATTAATATTTTTCTTAATATGGCAAATACATCACATCAAAATTCCACCAACTGTTGTAAGGTTAACAGCCCGATGTGACATATATGTCACCACAATATTTTCGTAACTTGTTTTATATCAATTTGTTTAAGAAATTTATTAAAATCAGGTTAAGTGTAATTTATGATAAGTTATTAAAATGTTAGAATTGTTGCATGGGTTGAAACATACATTTAGTAACAAAAAAAAGCGTTTTAAAAAATTGCTGACACTGCAACATGTGCTAACCAGACAGGCCACCATTTTGGAAATGTTGGCATGGCAACAAACAAATGCCCACATTGTCACATGACTGAACCTGGGTGTTCCTTATATGTCACTTAGGGACTTCCTGAGTTGAAATTTAGGGATATTGCTTTAAAAAGACCTTTCCAGAGTGTCACTGTGGTCATGGGTTAAAATAAAGTGTAACCAAAAAAAAGTATGCACTGTATTAAATCACATTGTAAAAAAATATTATGAAGTGGATTTACACAAACTGAGAAAGTCAAAAAGTGTTGTCTACTGTATGTTTACTGTACAGAAGTATAAGTATGATGTGATCTTCTATGCTAGTATGTACTAATGAGCACTAGCATACAGTAAACGCGGAAGTTATTTTGCGAGTCTGCTCTTTTACAATATTTACGGCAAAGGAAAGTTTCAGGAAGTAGAGAAACTCAATGCTCTTTTGCTTTCAAATACAATCACAAACATTTACTGATGATTTACGAAAGAAACCCATAGATGTGTAAAGGTCGCTGGAATCGTCTGCTTTGAGAAGTGTTTCGGAGTAAATCAGCAGCAGGTAAATCACCTCACACTGACCACGGTAAAAGTCAACACGAGCTCATCAACACTGCGAATAAACAGCATCAAACATATGAGCTATAGCGAGTATTATGGGATACAGCAGCTTTATGAAAGATTGATAAACTCATCTGATCTTGTGTACAAACATGTGCTGGTTATAAAGAACAAAACTGTTTTATGACATCAAATAACGTTTCATTTCTATCATGAGATTCATTTGATTACAAACACAGTAATATTGTGAAATATTATTATAATGTAAAACAGCAGTTTTCTATGTGAATATATAGTAAAGTGTAATTTATTCCTGTGTTCAAAGCTGAATGTATCATCATTACTCCAGTCTTCAGTGTCACATGATCATTCACAAATTATTCTGATATGATTTGATCAAGAAACATTTATGATTATGATCAATGTTGAAAACAGTTATCAGTGGAGTTATATTTTGTCTTTATAGGTCTTCAAACGTTTACACACTAACCAAAACCCTTACAACATACTAATAATAAACAAATGATTGTTACTAAATAATAATAATAAATAAAAAACTCAAAAATTATCTAGTTTATGTATCATTTTTACAATTGAGGAGCTCCTCAGATGCCATATTTAGCTCCTGTATTTTCACACACATACAGTTGCAAGAAAAAGTATGTGAACCGCTTGCAGAATCTGAGAATAATTTTTAACAAAATAAGAGAGATCATACAAAATGCATGTTTTTTTTATTTAGTACTGTCATGAATAAGATATTTTAAATAAAAGATGTTTACATATCGTCCAAAAGACCAAAAAATAGCTGAATTTATTCAAATGACCCGTTCAGAAGTTTATAAACCCTTCATTCTTAATCCTGTGTGTCGTTCCCTGATGATCCACGGCTGTGTGTGTGTGTCGTTCCCTGATGATCCACGGCTGTGTGTGTGTGTCGTTCCCTGATGATCCACGGCTGTGTGTGTGTTGTGTGATGGTTGTTCTTGAGTCTCTTGTTTGTCCTGAGGAGTTAAACTGACCAACATCTCTTCAGAAAAATCCTCCAGGTCCTGCACATCTTCAGTTTTTCAGCATCTTCTGCATATTTGCACCCTCTCCAGCAGAGACTGTGTGATTCTGAGATCTGAGGACAACTAAGGGACTCAAACACAACTATTAAAAAAGCTTCACACATTCACTGAAGCTCCAGAAGGAAAGACGGCACATTAAGGACTTTTGGATTTTGAAGATCAAGATAAATTGACTTAATTTGTCTTCCGGGAAACATGTGTCTTCTGTTGCTTCAGAAGGGCAGTACTAAATGAAAAAAAAAGATATTTGAAAATTTGGACATCTTCATCCTGTTCAAAAGTTTTCACCTCCCCGGCTCTCAATGTGCCGTCTTTACTTCTGGAGCGTCAGTGAATGTGTGAAGCTTTTTTAATAGTTGTGCTTGAGTCCCTCAATCGTCCTCAGATCTCAGAATCACACAGTCTCTGCTGGAGAGGGTTCAGATGTGCTGAAGATGCTGGAAAACTGAAGATGTGCTGGAGCTGAAGATGGTTGGTCAGTTTAACTGCTCAGGACAAACAAGAGACTCAAGAACAACCATCACACAACACACACACACACACAGCCGTGGATCATCAGGGAACCACACACACACAGCCGTGGATCATCAGGGAAACACGCAGACACACACACACAGCCGTGGATCATCAGGGAACCACACACACACAGCCGTGGATCATCAGGGAAACACGCAGACACACACACACAGCCGTGGATCATCAGGGAACCACACACACACACACACACACAGCCGTGGATCATCAGGGAAACACGCAAACACACACACACAGCCGTGGATCATCAGGGAAACACGCAGACACACACACACAGCCGTGGATCATCAGGGAACCACACACACACACACACACAGCCGTGGATCATCAGGGAACCACACACACACACACACACACACACACAGCCGTGGATCATCAGGGAACCACACACACACACATACACACACAGCTGTGGATCATCTGGGAAACACGCAAACACACACACACAGCCGTGGATCATCAGGGATCCACACACACACACACACACACACACAGCCGTGGATCATCAGGGAAACACGCAAACACACACACACAGCTGTGGATCATCAGGGAACCACACACACACACAGCCGTGGATCATCAGGGAACCACACACACACACACACACACACACACACACACACAGCCGTGGATCATCAGGGAACCACACACACACACACACACACAGCCGTGGATCATCAGGGAAACACGCAAACACACACACACACAGCCGTGGATCATCAGGGAACCACACACACACACAGCCGTGGATCATCAGGGAACGACACACACACACACACACACACACACAGCCATGGATCATCAGGGAACCACACACACACACACACACAGCCTTGGATCATCAGGGAATGACACACTCACTCACACACACACACACACACACACACACACACACAGCCGTGGATCATCAGGGAACGACACACACACACACACACACACAGCCATGGATCATCAGGGAACCACACACACACACACAGCCGTGGATCATCAGGGAACGACACACACACACACACACACAGCCATGGATCATCAGGGAACCACACACACACACACACACACAGCCTTCTTTTATCTTTTATTTCAAATATCTTATTCAGGACAGCACTAAATAAAAAACAACATGCATTTTGTATGATCTCTTAATTTTCACAGATTTTTCTTACAGCAAATACTCATGATCCTAGTACACACGGATCTCAGTGTTCTTAACATTATTATTATTCATTGTTCTGATGTCGTTCCTCTCTCTCTCTCTCTCTCTCTCTCTCTCTCTCTCTCTCTCTCTCTCCAGGGTTCGAGGGGCCGTTATGAGCCGTCCGCCCTCCATGCAGCCGCAGATGTGTGGCCCCTGGGAGCTGAAAGAGCGACTGGGAACCGGAGGCTTCGGGAATGTCACTCTCTGGCAAAATAAGGTAAAACACGATTCATGACCAAGATGCAGTCCAGCACAAACCCAGCGCATGCTTTTCCCTCAACATCATTTACACTAGAAGCGTTTCCTGGATTAACATCCTTGTGGGTGCTGGAATAATATTCCTATCGAGCAGTTTTAGGGATTTAACAACATTCTTGTGTCATGCGTCCGTGTGCATTTTCTGTCTGCTGTGCATTAGGATCAGGAGGAGCACTGATTTATTGTTTCCTGCTCAAATATATTGTGAAATGCAAATGTTTATGGTATATACGTGTAGCTGCAGATGCTCAGTGTCTCGGAGTGGAGAAAGGCACACTATCATTATATTAATTTATGATAAGTGATTCACGATCCGAGTGGATCCAGTCTTGGGTCCAGATTTAAACCTCAAAACAAACAAGCTTTAGAATTTTGCTTTGAAGGGGTCATGAAGTGCATTATTTTAGAAATAAAAGCCATTTTTCCTACCCAGATTTTAGCCTCTGATTTGAACGCTCTGTTTGAAGGGGCGTGTCTACTGTTAGACATCAGTGTAAACGCCCACTGCTGTGATTGGCTGCTGTTAGACATCAGTGTAAACGCCCACTGCTGTGATTGGCTGCTGTTAGACATCAGTGTAAACGCCCACTGCTGTGATTGGCTGCTGTGAGACATCAGTGTAAACGCCCACTGCTGTGATTGGCTGCTGTGAGACATCAGTGTAAACGCCCACTGCTGTGATTGGCTGCTGTTAGACATCAGTGTAAACGCCCACTGCTGTGATTGGCTGCTGTGAGACATCAGTGTAAACGCCCACTGCTGTGATTGGCTGCTGTTAGACATCAGTGTAAACGCCCACTGCTGTGATTGGCTGCTGTTAGACATCAGTGTAAACGCCCACTGCTGTGATTGGCTGCTGTTAGACATCAGTGTAAACGCTTTCTGCTGTGATTGGCTGCTGTGAGACATCAGTGTAAACGCCCTCTGCTGTGATTGGCTGCTGTGAGACTTCAGTGTAAACGCCCACTGCTGAAAGTTTACAGAAATCGCTTTTTAAGGACTACAACAAACGGCTGGTAGGGACTACAACAAGCTTATTCATGGATTGGTGACATCACTAACCCTAAAATATACATAAACCTGCCCCGGGAACCTGTTGAGAACAAGCATGTAGC
Organism: Gobio occitaniae; assembly: GCA_033150135.1. Lineage (NCBI taxonomy): Eukaryota > Metazoa > Chordata > Actinopteri > Cypriniformes > Gobionidae > Gobio > Gobio occitaniae. Next base: position 26,745 of record JARQWZ010007060.1, read on the forward strand.
ACTCCTCTCAGAAGCTGAAGCCTGTTCTCTGGCTCATCTTACCCCACACCAGCGATTTATAGATTATCATGACAGAATATGCTAATCAATGACTGAAGATTGTTAACTCATAAATTCATCAACTATCCTTTCAGAAACGTCCTGTCTCGTTCTACATGTTGTCTCTTCTTCTTGAGTCTCTTCATCATTGTCCGACTCCGGTTTGAACATAAAAGGCTGAGCAGTTTCTGACATTTTCAGTGTGTGTGTGATCGTGAGGTAATCGGATGCTAACACGAGCTCTTGAAGCTCCGCCCTCTTCTTGAGAAGAGAAACAATGTGAAGTAAAACCTTTTACTCACATGAGTGTGTTGCTCAATCCAGTGTTAGCGCCACGTCACGTCCTTACCTACTTGTCATGCTCGCATCAGTGGGCGGGGCTACTGAGCTGGGCGGGGCGTGTTGCGTCCAATCATTCGAATATTCCTATCTAATATGACCCCTGACCTAGGCCTGTCACGATAACCCATTTTGCTGGACGATAAATTGGCCAAGAAATTATTGCGATAAACGATAATATTGTCGTTCTGAGACCATTTTCATCTAAAATAATGATAATGGCATAATAATGCAGGTACACCTCTCAAAGATCAATAAACTTTTATTTCTAAAGACTATTTAACACTGAAAACGGAAAACATTTTAAATATCCACAATAAATGAACAAAACAAAAAAAGCAATGGACTCTCAGTCGGTTAACAAAAAAATGCACTTGAATAAACAGCTGTGAAAACTGCAGCGGATGATTGTGTTTTAGGTAGTGCTGGGAATCGATAAAAAAAATTAACTAATTAAATCACATTTTTTCCTGTAATTAATCACGACTAATACGTTTTGAATGTTTTTGATATTGTAATCATTTCAGTTACTCTCCAAATTAATGTAGAAACAATTTATTGACAGCATATTTTAAATATGTGTTGTATTGTCATGTTTTTATGAATGAAGGCCAGTATCACTGATGTCTCTAGGAAACATTAATGACGTTACATTACAGTATAACTGAAAGCTCCCAATTTCAACATTTATTAGGCGTTAAAACAGGGGTGGGCAACTCCATTATAATAAATGTTATTTTTACCTGTGACTTCCCTGTTAGACATAGGCCTATACAGAAATGTAATAGTTATCAAACACCTTTCTGAACTGCATAAATAATAAATAAAATATAGATTCATCGTTATTAAAGCTACAATTTTCTCTGTTTCCGTTGTTCTGTGATGAACATTAATGACAGGCATCATCAGTGCTACTGTCACTTTAAGAACGGCCGCTAACGAACATGCGCGGGACAGCGCGTGAGATCCGCGTCATCTCATTTCCTCATTTAAGACGTTATTTAACTAATTTAAGACTCCTAATATGAGAATACTCAAAATTATCTCTGTTGTTGTTATTGTTTGTGCATGAGCAAAAGAGAACTCGATGGGAGCAGGAGACACACACACACAGACAGGACATTGACATACAGCACATTCTCTTGTGTCTTGTCGCGCTTAGAAGCATTTACATGTATAATAGCGTGATCATATAATGTAACGCTCTTCAAAAATGGATATAAAAACGGACGCTGGAAATTATCGCGACTGGAAAAATTATCGAGCTAATTTTGTTTTATTGTGCGATTAATTGATTTATTGACTATCGCGACAGGCCTACCCTGACCTTTAAAGTTGCCAGAATAATAATCATACGCTGTTTGTTAATTGGCCAGAGGAGAACTGGCCCCCCGACTGAGCCTGGTTTCTCCCAAGGTTTATTTTTCTCCATTAGGTCACCTGATGGAGTTTGGTTTCCTAGCCACTGTCGCCTTTGGCTTGGCTTGCTCAGTTGGGACACTACATTTTCAACTTAATATCCAAATAAATCAAATTAGTAAACTAAATGAACCATATAAACTAAATTACTGATCTAATTCCCACAATGTCACTGTATGATAATTGAAATCATCTGATGACATCACTGTTTTCTCCGGAGCGACTGTACGGCCGAATAAAATTCTGTTGCATTATTTTCCTGTTTAACACTGTGAAGCTGCTTTGAAACAATCTGCATTGTTAAAAGCGCTATATAAATAAAGTTGACTTGACTTGAATTTAGGGTTTGTGATGTCACTAACCCATGAAGAAGTTTGTTGTAGTCCTTAAAAAGTGATTTCTGTAAAAGCATCTCCCTTTGCTTTGAACTTTGAGGGTCGTAACTTTGCAGATGTTGTTAAAGGGGTGGTAAAACACAGGCTTGATTGTGTTTGTGGGGTGCACTGTAACATGTGTTCATGCTTCGTTTTTAAAAAAATGCATTATTTTTCATATATTTTACTTTTATTCTACACTGCTCTGTCACTCCTTGTAAAAACGGTCTGATGGTTTCCGGGTTCTATGAAGCCGGTCCCTCAAAAATACGCAGTGGACTCAGATTGGTTAGCTGGCCCAGTGTGTTGTGATTCGCTAACCGCAGTGCACGTTTGTCGGAAACGTCACGCCGCTTACCTTTACCGGTAGACTGTGCTTTGGTAGTATTAGAAACAATGGCGTCAATAAAACCACACCAATTTGAGCCTGAATCGGACCCAGACAATTTTAGTGAAGATGATCGAGCAGAACCTGTTCAAGAACGGCTGTTAAACGACGTTTCAGAAGGGTTTGTTTTTAGTTGTTGTTGTTGTCTCATAGCCCACTTTTTAGATACGTTGTTATATAATTGTACTAATTATAATAGTTGGTGTTTAATTTATAACAATAATAAGTGTTTGTCTATTAACAAAAGTGTATTCAAGAACCTTTTTTTATTTAAAATGATTTTATTAGGTGTACATGTAATAACTGTGGGATAAGGTTAAGTATGAATGAGCATTTAACAAGCTGGTTTGCAGAGCCAAACAGTGTTGTCATCTGTTTACTTCCTTGCTACAACGTACAATTAACAATACAAACTATTACAGGAAAACACATCGACGAAAAATAAATCATACTTACAGGTTGTGGCCCGTAAACAGCTTCTGTTTTTAAATCCATCTTTCAGGACAAGCCGTTGTGCGAATCCTGCATTGAACTCGCGAAGATTGTGGAAGCTTTCCTCCGTGAAATGTTCAGCACAGAGAGCGAGATTTGGGTAATAATTATGAGGGACCGAGTTAAAAATAAATTTTAACCATTGATCTCTAACTCCCCCGTCACTAGGAAGGCTGAACAAAGTGGACCTGCAATCCGGATGAAAATAACAGCGTTTCATCGGCATTGCGGCAACAACACTCCAGTCTACTAACTATACCACAACTAGGGTTGGGAATCGTGGGAAATTTTCCGGTTCTGGTTCCAGTTCCGCCTAACGATTCCGGTTCCGATTCCGGTCCCATTAAAATTATTAAACAAATAGTGGTAAAGGAAAAAGGCACAATACACAACTCAAACAATCCATTTTGTGTTTATTACTTGCTCTAAAATTAATTTACAGGTTGGCAATGTCAAAAAAGTCCTGTAATGTACATATATTACAGTATTAATTAAGCCATTCTTGCAACACATTTTTTTTTCAAATGAACACATCTGAAATCGTCTTATTACATTTATCTCTCTGTCTCTGAATAAAACCAAGTTATAAATTATATTTATTAGTTATATTTATTAATTAGTTGTATATTCATTTAATAGTAATTCAGTTATTCAGTGAACTTGCAATTCAGCATTACAAATGTAATTGTGCCTAAACGCTTACCTAAACCATGGTGACTCAACGGTTGACAAATATATATATATATATATATATATAGGCCTTTCACTATAAATCTGGTATAAGCCCTGTGGCACTCTGTGCTGTAGCAAACAAATTGTCAAATTGCCAAATTTTTTTTGGTCAAATTGACCAAGGTCAGTGGTCAATTTGCCAAATTGCTAGTGCAGCCTCCTTTGCATGTTATTAACTTTTCACATGTGTTACATTTTGCTTCATTATCATTCAAATGGAAATGAATCCATACTTGTGACTTTCTCTTCGCCATGCTGGTGGTCAACGAGAAAATATCTGACGCAAAACTGTAAATGTGTAGCGCGAGGGCTTTCAGTGCTGAACTGCGTTGCACTCCTGGAAGCGGCAGGCAACGTAATTAATATTCATGATGAGGTGAGCCAGGGTTGCCAGGTTTTCACAACAAAACCCGCACAATTGCTACTCAAAACTAGCCCAAAACAAGGCCAATCGCGTTTCAGGGGGGCTTCTCCGGTAAAATTCGCATTTCCAGGGCTAAATATCACATAATTGGGGTCGCTTCAACCCGCGGACATGAAACACAGCCCGCGGCAGCAGTGTTTAAGTAGCCCAAATCTGCGGGAAAACCACGGACTTGGCAACACTGGCTGTCACTCGCTATTAAAGGATACGCTTCCAGCGCTTCGCACACACATTGCACCAGAACCGTTTTCGGAACCGAAACTTAGGAATTTTGCGCATGTACTGCCTAGCTAAATCACACATCATGTAAATTTGTTACTTAAATTGGTGTTTTTTTGGCGGTCTGCTGGTAAACGCTCATCCCATCCCATCCTGGATAAAGGTGTTTGAACGTCCTAAAATAGAGGCACTTCAGATTCCCCTGATTTAACCTTCACAGCACTGGGACTCTAACAATAAAACTAAAGGAGGAAATGCATCTACCTGCTTTGTCCCACTTCCTGTCACGGATGACATCATGATCGCTCATTGCCTGCTGTAGTTACACTGAAACACACACACACACACACACACACACACACACACACACACACACACACACACACACACACACACACACACACACACACACACTCTTTACTGAGCATGACGGTCATATAGTCTTCAAGGAATGCTGAAGAAGATTAAACATTAATGATTCCTAATGATAATGATTGTGCTGTTGCTTTAATAAGTGATCAGATGCACCGTTTCCACCCGCTGGACCATTAAACAGGAGTGGTATCTACAGAGTAAATCACATTTTATTGTCTGTATATCCTGTCCAGCACAGGTTGTGCTCAGACTCACTCTCTGGCGGTCAGTGACATCATGTCATGTCACCAATAATTAGGTGTTGGTGAAGCGGATGTTGATGACCGCTCACTGAAGCCAGTGTGGAAATACTGTTTTTGTGTGTCTTTGGCCGCTCTGTATGTGCAAACGTCTGAGACCATATTGAATAGTCATATAAAAAGTGCAAAATAGAAGCATCTTCACTGTAGGTTTGAGCCATTGCAGTTAAAGGGATAGTTAATCTCTTTACTCACCCTCAAGCCATCCTAAGTGTATAAGACATTCTTCTTTCAGACGAATCTGAGTTGTATTAAAAAATGCTTCCAAGCTTTATAATGGCAGCCCAAAACTTGAAGCCCAAAAAAGTGCATCCATCCATTATAAAAGTGTTCCACACGGCTCTGGGGGGTTAATAAAGGCCTTCTGAAGCGAAGCCATGAGTTTGTGTAAGAAAAATATCCATATTTAACACGTTATAAAGTAAAATATCTAGCTTCCGGTGGACTGCCTTTCCGTATTCGTCTGACAGAAGAATGTCATATACACCTAGGATGGCTTGAGGGTGAGTAAATCATGGGGGAATTTTCATTTTTGGGTGAACTATCCCTTTAAAGACTCTTGAAACCTGCCATGATGTCATTGAGTTCACTAAATGCGAAAAGCATCATGTTGGCTTACTCACCTGATTGCATTGGTTTCTCTCGCTTTATGCCATTTCCGGTTGATGTCACCGGGTGTCATAATTCCTGTGTGAACTAAAGGGAAGTATCGTAGGAAATGGGCATGGTGGAATTCAAGTGGCGCCTTTTTGATTTCCTCCCTGAATTTCGCTATACAATGACATAATTCTTTACCCCTCACACTCATGCATTTATCATCCACTGTTTATCATTCATTCATTATGCTTGTAGACTCATGCTAGGCTCTAAAAAGGTCACAGAAACATGAGCGATATCCCATGAGTAGCAGTGCGATATGGCTGTACGTGCTGATATACAGCTATATTGCACGGCTACGAGTGTAATATTGCGTTTATACAACAGTTTGACGGCACAAGTGTGTAAATAAATCAGAAACAACAATAGAGTCTTTAAAAACACTCTTTAGTGAGGAACTACTTTCTTCCGCCACAGGTTCAAATCTCAAGTTGACAGTTAGACATCTGAGCCAAAGCCTCCAGTACGAATACTAAAACGTCACTTTAAAACTAACGAAGAAATGTTGAGTCGCTTCATTGAAGCCTGTTGTATATTATGAGAGAAAGATTGACTAAACGAGTGTATTACCTGCTTAGGCCTGTCGCGATTGGTCGATAATCGACTGCGTCGATGCTGTTAATTAGTCGACGTCAATATTTTTAGTCGACTGGGTAAGTTTTGTACGATATGAAATTGTATTAGCACCGGTACTTTGACAGCGCTCTAATAAGAGCAGTATTTCTTAATGTGCGTCGATGTGTGACAGCAGGACGTGTGTGTGAGCTCTGCTTCCACCGTTCACTAAACAATGGAAGCAGAACAGTCAAATATATATGCGCAGCTCAGGAAAAAGAAAGCAACAGAAAAGCGCAGCGCGGCCGGGACTCTGACCTGAAGCACACGCCTTTCACTCAGACAGATCACGACGCCAGTTTCGCGGATTATTGGGTTTGAATGGAAAAAAATATGTAAAAATGCACGTCCTGGCGAGTATTCGGGTAAACACAGTCGGATTTGTCTTTAGTGAACGTATTCAGAGTTGAATGAGAAATCGGGTGTTACAATGAAAATGGTCTGTGCAGCTCCTAAAGGGCTGGAGCTAATATTCTGTGTGAAGCAGGGCAGGGTTGGCCAAGTGAGTTTTTAGGTTTTTTTTAACCCTAAAACAAGGAATAGTAAGTTCTGTCATATTATTCAATTACTTTTACTGTTTTTTGCCATGGTATGAATTCAGTATCGGTATTGAGGTATTTTAGTCTGTTATCGTATCGAAGTCATAACGTTGGTATCGTGACAACACTATTCTATATAATTTTTTAAATATATATTATGATATTCTCTTTTTTTGTTATGTTGGTTTACAAATGTGTACCTTTTTACATTTTTACTCTTTTAGTTTTACATTTTGTCAAGGGCTTGTTTACATTTATAATTTTTTTATAGTGCACTACTGAAGGCCAACGTTGCAAGCTAAACTAAATGTTTTAAAGTAAAATTGTTGAAAATCATTGTGATATATTAGTCAATATATTAATCGATAAATTAGTCGATAAATTAATCGATATAAAAATAGTCGTTAGTGGCAGCCCTTTCAGGCCGATGTCCATATTATTATATCCATTAAAAAAATCTGTTTGAATGTCCGCTAAGGAAAGCGATATCTGTCTCTTTTTAAATGATTGACAGCTGAAACATCTTCCTTGTTTATAACCAGTCACTCAGAATAATGTAGCTGTCACTGAAGCCCACTATTGCAATCACTGACGGACCCTTTTCTCAACATCAAATACGGCATATTATTTATAGAAAGTAATATTTATTGAATAATAATATTCGATATTCCGTTTGCCTTGGAAATACGTCACTGAAATACAGACTACCGGCACATCCGGGAACTTAACTGTCAATTACGTTACCGCCCCTTTTTAGGGAAAATAACATAGACTTCATTACAAAATAGCACCACGAAACAACATCCGTACACAGCCGGCAGGCGTGAAAACCTTAAAGGGATAGTTCACCCAAAAATGAAAATTAGCCCATAATTTACTCTCCCTCAAGTCATCCTAGGTGTATATGACATTCTTCTTTCAGACGAGTTATATTACAGTTATATTACAAAAGTTCAGGCTAATCCAAGCATTAGAATTTGATTCATAATTGCTCTGTTTTTGAAGTCTGCATCTGTCCATCATATAACTGCTCCACGCGGCTCTGGGGTGTTAATAAAGGCCTTCTGAAGCGAATCGATGCGTTTGTGTAAGAAAAATATCCATATTTAAAACTTTATCAAGTAAACTTTCGACCGACCGCCTTCCCTGTTCAATTTATGGAAAAATTGTTGAAAGTTCCCCTGCCGATCAAAAGACTAACGGGACCAGGTCCGCTCGTCATGACGTCACGTACGCATTTTGAGTTTCACTTTCAACATTCAACACTTTTCCATGGAATACGGTTGGTCAAAAGTTTACTTGATAAAGTTATAAATATGGATATTTTTCTTACACTAACGCGTCGATTCGCTTCAGAAGGCCTTTATTAACACCCCAGAGCCGCGTGGAGCAGTTATATGATGGACAGTTGCACTTTTTATGGACTTCAAAAACAGAGCAACTATGAATCCAGTTCAAATGCTTGGATTAGCCTGGACTTTTGTAATATAACTCAGATTTTATTCGTCTGAAAGAAGAATGTCATATACACCTAGGATGAATTGGGGGTGAGTAAATTATGGGCTAATTTTCATTTTTGGGTGAACTATCCCTTTAAGAAATCTCTCAGATTAAACATGCCAAGTAATTTTATGTCCAGCCGTCCTGCCATAGAGTAGGAAAGATACATCCGCACACTTAATTTGGTCAATTTAAAAAACATGTCCCTTCATTCTCCCAGCATCAAATTGGTGTATGTGTGTATGTATATGTATATGTATATATATATATATATGTATATATATATATATATATATATGTATATATATATATATATATGTATGTATATATATATGTGTGTGTGTATATATCTTTCTTATACTTTCTTTGTGTATAAGAAAGGTGCATTATAAAATAATATGTGAAAATAAAGATTGTATTGTGGTGGTGAAATGTAAGCGGATCATTTCCACTTCACCATTGTTTGTGCCTACTGTGTATATTATAAGTATTACCATCTGATACCATCAGTGTACTGTGGTACTGTCACAGTCATTTAGTCTGTGATGTTTCCTAACATCTGTCTGTGTGTGTGTGTGTGTGTGTGTGTGTGTGTGTGTGTGTGTGTGTGTGTGTGTGTGTGTGCGTGTGTGTGTGTGTGTGTGTGTATAGGAGAGCAGCGTTCAGATCGCCATCAAACAGTGCCGGCAGGAGCTCAGCGTCAAGAACAAAGGCAGATGGAGTTTAGAGATTCAGATCATGAAGAGGTGAATATTTCCTGTCCAGAGTCAATTTCCTGTTTCTTCCCCCTCATGTCAAGAGCATTTACATAGAAGTCTGATCAGCGTCAGAGGTCAGAACATCTTAATGAAAAACAAACTTTGGTGCGCAAACATTTTTTGTGGAATTCAGGGTGATTAAAAAAATGAAAATAACATGACTCCTTCACAGTCATTCTGCTAATGGCTACACCCATTTGTTTGGCCGATAACTTGATGTTGGCGTTCATGTCATAGCAGATGCTTCTTTAAAGAGAACACGCTCTTATGTTCATGGTATTTTTCCATCTTTTGCCCACTGAATCTCTTCTATGTTTTCCATCGTTTAATGTGCAGTCCATTAAGCGACCACGCAAAGCCTTCCGTTGTTATTCGGCTATTTATAAGTGTTTTTATGAACAAAAGTTCTGTGCAAAACAAAGAGGGATGGATTTATGACACCACAGTAGTAAAAAGTGACCCAGTATAACGGCCACAGAATCGTCACAACACCTTCAGGCTCATCTTAAATTAGGAGCAAGTGCATCTCTGGAGGTTATTGGTTTAGATGTGGCTGTCTTCATGTCCAGTTGTTTATTGGAAAGCTGCTTTATTGTATTAAGTTTTTTCGGGGGCGTGAACTAGAGCTGCACGATTCTGGAGGATCACAATTTTTTGTTTCAAACAGAGATTCTCCCATGATTCTGAACGGACAACTAAACAAAAATATCATGTAATTTACTAGAGGTTCTGACAAACTGATAATTGCTAAAGTCTATTTCAAATGTTTCATTAATTATTTTAAAAAAAAAAAACGGGTTGAGTGAATGATTCAATAAAGGCTTGTTTCATTACTGGATGAATCAGCGTTTTTGAACGAATCTCTTGAGTGAATGATTCAATGACTCACTCATAAAGGCTTGTTTCATTACTGGATGAATCAGCGTTTTTGAACGAATCTCTTGAGTGAATGATTCAATGACTCACTCATAAAGGCTTGTTTCATTACTGGATGAATCAGCGTTTTTGAATGAATCTCTTGAATGAATGATTCAATGACTCACTCATAAAGGCTTGTTTCATTACTGGATGAATCAGCGTTTTTGAATGAATCTCTTGAATGAATGATTCAATGACTCACCCTTAAAGACTTATTTCATTACTGGATGAATAAGCGTTTTTGAACGAATCTCTTGAATGAATGATTCAATGACTCACTCATAAAGACTTGTTTCATTACTGGATGAATCAGCGTTTTTGAACAAATCTCTTGAATGAATGATTCAATGACTCACTCATAAAGGCTTGTTTCATTACTGGATGAATCAGCGTTTTTGAACAACGAATCTCTTGAATGAATGATTCAATGACTCACTCATAAAGACTTGTTTCATTACTGGATGAATCAGCGTTTTGAACAAATCTCTTGAGTGAATGATTCAATGACTCACTCATAAAGACTTGTTTCATTACTGGATGAATCAGCGTTTTTGAACAACAAATCTCTTGAATGAATGATTCACTGACTCACTCATAAAGACTTGTTTCATTATTGGATGGATGGTGGCAGAACTCTATTGGCCGGAGCTATTGCCCCACACACTCTACAGAGTATAGCTTAAACGGCTTAAATCCGAAGTCCAAATAATGGATGTTGCGCTGGTCTTTTTCACCAGCTCCTCCGTTTCGCTTTCAGCTATGTTTACTCAAGATGATGATGCGTTGCAGCCGGTTGCAGCTCGTGGCTCTCACGGGTAGATTGCTTCATTTAACATGCATTATCGCGATAGAATTGCAATAGAATTAAAATCTCTATCGTTGGCCAATTTTGTATCGTTTATATCGCCCATTAATAATTCCTAGCATTGGGATCCTTTGGAAAATAACGTTATTCTTAGTCAGTTCGTCTCTCTTCGTCATCTCACTAACACTCCGGTGGGCGTGGCCAAAGTTGTGATGATGAAGTAGGCGTTGATCTTCTTCTGCAGAGGCGGTCTTTCAAATATCTGTGATGTCATAAATTGGCACATTCCAAAATGAAATATTTTCAGGCCTTGGTTTCAATGAAAGCTTCAGTTCTGAAACTCACAGGATACTCTAATAGTATGATGACCTCTAATATGTCAAAAGCTCAAGGAAAATTACATTTCTCAATTCAACCCTTTTAAAAGAACATTTGATTACCCTGCTACAATAAACCACAGTAGTACTATTGAGTTCTGGGTGTCATCCACACTACATTTAATCTAGATTATTGTGCATGCAGGATGATTTTGAATGGTTGAAACTGCACGTTGTCCGCTGCGTGTCAGTGTGTGAGTGTTTTGATGAGGCTGCGTGTGGTTCCACGGATTGCGCTGGTTAGCCAGGCTGCAGTGTTTGTGTGACGAGTGAGAGGGGTTGGGGGACATGTTGCTTTCCTCAGATTTATAGCAGAGGCTGAGCTGTCTGTCCCCAGACTTGGTCTGAGCCACAAACCTGGACTCCAACACCCTCTTGCAGAGCCAAACCACAACGATCACACACACAGATGTTTTTGGGGAACACACCCAAGACGGAGTTTCTCTAGTTCACACATACAGTGAGGATCACCAACCCTTAATCATGATTATATCAGTGCTCAATGTCAGAAATGTCCTGCAGTTGAAGCTGCTTAAGTGGAGGGAAAGGAATCCCGTCATGTTTTCCGAGGGGTTTGACCGTATTGGCCTCAGCTCAGAAATAGACTGACGTCAAACCGGCATGAGGTCTGATTAAACTCACCCGTCATGATAAATGAGCAGTGTGTGTCGGTGTGTGTTAGACTCTGATGTGTCCGCCGTAACCCGCAATGATAACAGACCATTTCTGATGAGTCTTTGCTGTCTGATTCATAACTTAGCAACAAGGATTTATAGTAGAGTATAAGGTTTGGTCATCTTGAACATGTTACTTTTCAAACAAGAAGCAAGATATTACTTTTCAGAGACTGTATATTTTCAAAAAAACACTCATAGTTTAAGATACAATATGGAAAAACAACTCTTACTATCGGATGCACTTGTTTGGAGGCATGCAAGCTTACAGATTTATAAGAGATTGGTGAGGTTTAAATGTGCACTATATAGGGGATAGGGTACGATCAGACAGTGCACTGTATAGGGGATAGGGTACGATCAGACAGTGCACTGTATAGGGGATAGGGAATGATCAGACAGTGCACTATATAGGGGATAGGGAATGATCAGACAGTGCACTGTATAGGGGATAGGGTACGATCAGACAGTGCACTGTATAGGGGATAGGGAATGATCAGACAGTGCACTATATAGGGGATAGGGAATGATCAGACAGTGCACTATATAGGGGATAGGGAATGATCAGACAGTGCACTGTATAGGGGATAGGGTACGATCAGACAGTGCACTGTATAGGGGATAGGGAATGATCAGACAGTGCACTATATAGGGGATAGGGAATGATCAGACAGTGCACTATATAGGGGATAGGGAACGATCAGACAGTGCACTGTATAGGGGATAGGGAATGATCAGACAGTGCACTGTATAGGGGATAGGGTACGATCAGACAGTGCACTGTATAGGGGATAGGGAATGATCAGACAGTGCACTGTATAGGGGATAGGGTACGATCAGACAGTGCACTGTATAGGGGATAGGGAATGATCAGACAGTGCACTATATAGGGGATAGGGAATGATCAGACAGTGCACTGTATAGGGGATAGGGTACGATCAGACAGTGCACTGTATAGGGGATAGGGAATGATCAGACAGTGCACTATATAGGGGATAGGGAATGATCAGACAGTGCACTGTATAGGGGATAGGGTACGATCAGACAATGCACTATATAGGGGATAGGGAATGATCAGACAGTGCACTGTATAGGGGATAGGGTACGATCAGACAGTGCACTGTATAGGGGATAGGGTACGATCAGACAGTGCACTGTATAGGGGATAGGGAACGATCAGACAGTGCACTATATAGGGGATAGGGAACGATTCAGACAGTGCACTATATAGGGGATAGGGAACGATCAGACAGTGCATTATATAGGGGATAGGGAATGATCAGACAGTGCACTATATAGGGGATAGGGTACGATCAGACAGTGCACTGTATAGGGGATAGGGAACGATCAGACAGTGCACTATATAGGGGATAGGGAACGATTCAGACAGTGCATTATATAGGGGATAGGGAATGATCAGACAGTGCACTATATAGGGGATAGGGAACAAACAGACAGTGCACTATATAGGGGATAGGGAACAATCAGACAGTGCACTATATAGGGGATAGGGAACGATCAGACAGTGCATTATATAGGGGATAGGGAATGATCAGACAGTGCAATATATAGGGGATAGGGAACAATCAGACAGTGCATTATATAGGGGATAGGGAATGATCAGACAGTGCACTATATAGGGGATAGGGAATGATCAGACAGTGCACTATATAGGGGATAGGGAACAATCAGACAGTGCACTATATAGGGGGATAGGGAACGATCAGACAGTGCACTATATAGGGGGATAGGGAATGATCAGACAGTGCACTATATAGGGGATAGGGAACGATCAGACAGTGCATTATATAGGGGATAGGGAATGATCAGACAGTGCACTATATAGGGGATAGGGAATGATCAGACAGTGCACTATATAGGGGATAGGGAACAATCAGACAGTGCACTATATAGGGGGGATAGGGAACGATCAGACAGTGCACTGTATAGGGGATAGGGAATGATCAGACAGTGCACTATATAGGGGATAGGGTACGATCAGACAGTGCACTGTATAGGGGATAGGGAACGATCAGACAGTGCACTATATAGGGGATAGGGAACGATTCAGACAGTGCATTATATAGGGGATAGGGAATGATCAGACAGTGCACTATATAGGGGATAGGGAACAATCAGACAGTGCACTATATTGGGGATAGGGAACGATCAGACAGTGCATTATATAGGGGATAGGGAATGATCAGACAGTGCACTTATATAGGGGATAGGGAACAATCAGACAGTGCACTATATAGGGGATAGGGAACGATCAGACAGTGCACTATATAGGGGATAGGGAACGATCAGACAGTGCACTATATAGGGGATAGGGAACAATCAGACAGTGTGCTCTATAGGGGATAGGGAACGATCAGACAGTGCACTATATAGGGGATAGGGGAACGATCAGACAGTGCACTATATAGGGGATAGGGAATGATCAGACAGTGCGCTATATAGGGATAGGGAATGATCAGGCAGTGCATTATATAGGGGATAGGGAACGATCAGACAGTGCGCTATATAGGGGATAGGGAACGATCAGACAGTGCACTATATAGGGGATAGGATGATCCAGACAGTGTTCTATTTAGGGGATAGGGAACGATCAGACCAGTGCACTATATAGGGGATAGGGATGATCCAGACAGTGCACTATATAGGGGATAGGGATGATCCAGACAGTCTTCTATTTAGGGGATGGGAACGATCAGACAGTGCCTATATAGGGGGATAGGGAACGATCAGACAGTGTGCTATATAGGGGATAGTGGACGATTAGACAGTGCACTATATAGGGGGATAGGGAACGATCAGACAGTGCACTATTATAGGGGGATAGGGAACGATCAGACATTGCACTATATAGGGGGATAGGCAACGATCAGACAGTGTGCTATATAGGGGATAGTGGACGATTAGACAGTGCACTATATAGGGGGATAGGGAACGATCAGACAGTGTGCTATATAGGGGATAGTGGACGATTAGACAGTGTACTCAATAGGGGATAGGGAACGATCAAGACAGTGCACTATATAGGGGGATAGGGAACAGATCAGACAGTGTGCATATAGGGGATAGGGAAGAAGAAAGAAGAAAAGCAAGAGATGTAATGAAATCCCTCTTAGGCAACTCTCTCTAATTTTTGTTATTAGAGCAATTATGTCAGGATTGGGCCCATGAAGGTTAAAACGAGCTGTTTATTTTCTCAGATGATAGTTTTAGGTGTTGTCATTGCAGTTTATCCTGTTATGGTGCCTGGAATTCATCTGTTTTTATTCCTCTTTGTCCTAAGCGTGTGTTTTATTGGAGGTTCGTGTAGGGCAGGGCCGGCCAGCCGTCTGAATATTACAAACACATTTTTAATAACAACATTATGCAACCCAGATTATATGTACGTTGAGTTCTCTGTTGTTTGCACGTAATGATGAAGCGTGTTGTCTTCTCGCAGGTTGAATCACATCAATGTGGTGGCGGCGAGAGACGTTCCAGAAGAACTCCAGAACTGGCCACAAATGACCTGCCATTGCTGGCCATGGAGTACTGCCAGGGAGGAGACCTACGCAAGGTGTGGCACTTACAAAAATGGGTTTTGGGTAAACATGCAGCATGATAAACACATGGTATATCGAATGTTCCAATAATTCAGTTGCATGTTCATGTTGCATTATTAAAATAATCTCTGTGCTTTCTGTATGTTCAGTACCTGAACCTGCTTGAGAACTGCTGTGGCATGAGAGAAGCTGCTGTACTGACACTGATTCAGGATATATGTGAGTCCACATACACAGCCAATGGCTTTACAAAGTTATTCACACCAGTCGCAACACCCCAAAATGCCTGGGTTGTTGCAACCCAAATTTGGGTGAGATATGCAGGGTACAAACTCATCAGGGGTGAAAAAGGTGACAAAAACATGAGACACCCCCCCCCCCCCACACACACACAACACACACACACACACACATACACACGCACACACTCGCATTACCAGAAAGAAGTCTTTTTTTAGCAAGAAATG